>JANHAO010023250.1:0-11955 GCA_026873985.1 Saraca asoca
GAAAGTGTTTCTCTCAAATTCATTCCATGAAAATGCACTACCATAAGCTTGCTTATCATCTAATCTCCACTACTTAAATCACATGCATAGCATAAATCATAAGGACTTCAAAAGGTTTTAATGTGGCCAAATGGAAAAGAGGAAGGGGAGGAATGTTATGGATATGACAATTCAAAATCTAAGAAAGGCATAAAACATTATGGCATAGATTCCACCTCTTTTTCTTCTTCTTCTTCTCTCTCTCTCTCTTTTTTCTTTCTTTCCTTTCTTCTCTTTCTTATTTTTTTTCTTTCTTTTTTCTTTTTTGTGTTTTTTTTGAATTGGGTAATATTATGAGTCATCTCTTGCCTTTTCACCTCTCTTTTAGCACATTCCCATGAGTCACACTTTACCTTTTTACTTAGCACATTCCCCCCACACTTGATTAAGAAGAAAGGTTAAGAAGAAGAAAGGTTAAATGGCTCAAGGGGTTTAACAATGGTATATTCATTGTAAGGTAAGCTAAAAGGAAAAGAACAACTCAAACAAGAAAATGCCTTAATCATCTTCATGCACGCATGCTAATGTAATTTCAAAAAGAATCAAAGCAAGTTCTAAAGCAACAAAACCATGGAAGAATATTCATACACAAGAGAGAAGAGAAATCTACTAGGAATGTTCAACAATTGCCTCAAAAACCTCACAAGGTATATGTCTACCAAAATTAATCTACAAGCAATTCAAATTCATCACAATGCTAATCAAGTTTAAGATAATTTATCTAGACATGATATGCAATCATAAAAATCACTTGCAACTCACTTGAAGCCTAAAGCAACTTATCATCTATGAAAAACAATAGGGGTAACAAAAAATTTACAAAAATTTCTATTTTTCTGTAGAATTATACAGAATTTTCTGCATTTTTGTTTTTATTTTGGAGAATTTTCTGGGTTGCAAAATTTTGGTTTACAAAAATTCTGGTTTTCTACACTTTCAAAGATTCTGTTCTCAAAATTTTTGTTTTCAAAAATTTTGTTCTGCATTGTAGAACTTTTTGGTTTCTGGTTTGTTAAATTTTCTAGTTTTTGCATTGTAGAATTTTTATAGTTTGCTAAAAAATGACAATTCAAAGCACAGCAACAGTAATCCCAAAACTTCAAAACTCCCCCCGCAGTTGAATTGTACATTGTCCTCAATGTAAGCTCAATGTCAACAAACCAACAAAAGAAATATGATCAGAAAAATCTATGACAAGTAAAATAAAACAGAGGGGTAAGAAACAACCTTATGAATTGATATAAGAGGCTGCTTGCAAGCTGACCTCCTCCACCATATCCTCTTGAGCTCCCTCAAAAATTGGCTTAAAGTAATATTCATTGACTATGAACACTTTGTTGGTTGCCTCACTTGTTATTTGAACAACTCCATAATGGAAAACTTTAGTAACTACAAAAGGACCTAGCCATCTAGAACAAAGCTTACCGGGCATCATTTTGAGTCAAGAATTGTGTAAGGGCAGTTTTTGACCAACCACAAACTCTTTTCTTGCAATCAGCTTGTCATGGAAGCCTTTGGTCTTTTCTTTGTAGATTCTGGAGATTTCATAGGCTTCTAACCAAATCTCTTCAAGTTCTTGGAGTTGGAGCTTTCTTTAGGATCCAGCTTGATTTAAGTCAAGGTTGCACTTCTTTACAGCCCAATAAGCCTTGTGTTCAATCTCCATTGGAAGATGGCATGCTTTACCAAAGACTATCTTATAGGGGACATGCCTAAAGGAGTCTTGAAAGTTGTCCTATATGCCCATAGTGCATCCTTAAGCCTTTTGCTCCAATCTTTTATATTAGGCTAGACTATTGTTTCCAAGATTTGTTTCAGCTCCCTATTTGAAACTTCAGCTTGCCCATTTGTTTATGGATGGTAGGGGAGTTGAGACCTTATGCAGCACACCATATTTCTTCAGCAATACCTCCATGTTTTTATTATAAAAGTGAGAGCCTTGGTCATTGATTAGAGCTTTTAGAACACCGAATCTGTAGAAAATATGAGATCTAACAAAATCCAAAACAACTTGAGAGTCATCAGTTTGAGTGGCCTCGGCCTCTACCCACATAGAGACATAATCAACAGCTAGTAGAATGTAAACATAACCAATAGAATTGGGAAAAGGACCTATGAAATCAATGCCCCATAATCAAATATCTCACAAAATAATAATGGCTGTTGAGGCATTTCATTTTTATAGGAAATATTTGATGTCCGTTGGCATTGATCACAATTCTTACAATAACTGTAAGCATCATGAAACAAGGTAGGCCAATAAAATCCAGAGTCTAGAACTTTTCTAGTAGTGTGTTGTGGCCTAAAGTGACCACCACATGCAGGTGTATGACAAAAATGTGAAATGGATTGAAACTCCAAGCGCGCAACGTCTAATGACTTGGTCACGACACATTCTCTACAGAAATGGATCATCCCACACATAACATTTGGACTCATTTTTGAATTTATCAATTTGTGATCTAGTGAAAAATGGAGGTAAAACCTTAGTAACTAGAAAATTGATAATGTTTACAACTAAGGGGCCTTACCTTGTAGCTGTAAAAGCTACTCATCAGGAAAGTCATCACTAATGGGGGAAAATTTAGTAACTCTCTCAATTCTGCTCAAACGATCAGTCGCCAGATTTTGTACGGCACTCTTGTCCCGTATCACAATGTCAAATTCTTGGAGTAGCAGCATCCATTTAATTAATCTTGGCTTCACTTCGGGTTTCTTTAATAGAAATTTTAGGGCTGCATGATCAAAAAATATCACAACCTTAAAGGCAAGCAAATATGACCTGAACTTATCTAATGCAAAAACAATGGATAAAAGGTTTTTTTCTATGGTTATGTAATTTGCTTGGGTAACATCCAAAGTCCTTGAAGTATAATAGATGACATGAGATGCTTTGCCAGCTCTTTGTGCTAAAATAGCTCCCACAGCATAATTTGAAGCAACACATATTAATTAAAAGGTGAGTTCCAGTCTAGTGGTTGGATAATGGGTGTGCTGGTTAAAGCTTGCTTTAGATGGTTGAAAGCATCCTTGCACTGTTGGTTGAAATGGAATTTCACATCTTTTTGCAGAAGGTTAGACAACGAGAAGGCTATCTTGCTGAAATCTCTAATGAAGCATCTATAAAAACTTGTATCTCCAAGAAAAGAACGAACTTCCTGCACACATATAGGGTAAGGTAAGGAAGATATGACATCTATTTTAGTAGGATCTACTTTAATGCCTTGGCTAGATACCATATGGCCTAAAACTATGCCTTGTTTTACCATGAAATGACACTTTTCAAAATTTAGCACACGGTTAGTTTCAATGCATCTATGCAAAACTCTAGCCAAGCTGTCCAAACAGGAATCAAAAGAAAAACCATAAACAATAAAATCATCCATGAACACTTCCATGCACTCTTCTAAAAATTCAGAAAAGATACTTACCATGGATCGCTGGAAGGTGCCAGGGGCATTGCAAAAGCTAAAGGGCATCTGCCGGTATGCAAAAGTGCCAAATGGACATGTGAAAGCGGTCTTCTCTTGGTCTTCTGGTGTAATATGAAGCTGAAAGTAACCAGTGTAGCCATCCAAGAAACAATAGTGAGATTTTCTATCCAATATTTCCAACATTTGGTCAATAAAAGGCAGAGGCTAATGATCTTTTCTTGTGGCTTGATTTAGCTTTCTATAGTCTATACAGACTCTCAAACTATTCTGCATTCTTGTAGGAATCAGCTCATTCTTTTGATTTGCCACTACTATCACCCCAGATTTCTTTGGAACAACTTGTATTGGACTCAGCCATTTGCTGTCAGAGATGGGACAAATTATGCTAGCTTGTAGTAGCTTGGTTACTTCCTTCTTTACCACATCTAGGATTAATGGGTTCATCCTTCTCTGTGGTTATCTTATTGGTTTAGCTTCCTCTTCTAGCAAGATGCGATGCATGCATGTGGAAGGACTAATACCAGGAATGTCTGCAAGTGTCCACCCTATGGCTTTCTTATGTTTTCTCAAAACTTGTAGCAACTTCTCTTCTTGTTTAGCAAAGAGGTTCTTAGCTATGATCACTAGCAACTTCTTATCTTCCTCCAAAAATGCATACTTGAGATGTTTAAGGAGAGGTTTCAACTTCAATTCGAGTGGTTGCACTGTGGAAGGAATCAATTTGCTGGTAGTCATAACTTCTGCAAACTAAATTTCTGCATACTCAAGAGTTGCTACATAATCTATAGCAAATTCACCATTTTCCAGAAATTCAAAAATTTTAGCACAAACACTGCATGGCACAACACCATCACAATCGTCACATGAATGGTAATGGACAGAATCATCAAAATCAAGAAAGTCAGGAAATTTAGCATGTAACTCATCACAGGTATCCTCAACTAACTCAGCAAGTAAATCTATGCTAAAGGCATAATGCTTTTCCATAGGATGCTTCATTGCATCAAGAATGTTGAATTGCACTACATTATCTCCAAACTCCATGGAAAAAGTTCCAGCATGCACATCTATTTTAGTCCTTGCTGTCTTGAGGATTGGCCTCCCTAAAATGATTGGAGCCTTGCTAGATGATGACTCACCCTTCATCTCCAGAATGTAGAAATCTGTCGAAAAGATCATGTCATTAACTCTCACTAACACATCTTCTATTAGGTCAGCAGGGTATGCATTGCTCCTATTTGCCAATTAGATCACCATACTAGTTGGTTTCAAAAGTCTAAGTCCAAGAGAATTGAAAATAGATATGGGCATGACATTTATTGAAGCTCTAAGGTCTAGCATGACATTCTCAAATTTGCAACTCCCTCTAGTGTAGGGGATTGTAAATGTTCCAGGATTTTTGCATTTTTGAGGCATTAGTTAAATAAGGGCTGAAACATTTTGTCCCATGCTGATTCTTTCATTACCCTTTATTCTCCTTTTGTGTGTGCACAACTCCTTTAGAAACTTAGCATATTTGGGAATTTGCTTGATTGCATCCAATAGTGGAATGTTGACTTCCACTTTTCTGAAATTCTCAAGGAGGTCTTTATCTCTATCTACCTTAACTAATTTTCTGGACTGGGTGGCTCTCTGTGGGAAGGGAAGGGGTATTGGATGGTCTGATTACTACTTTTGCCTCATTTTAGTTTCTGGCTAATGCACATTAATCTTTGGGTCTGGAATTTTATTTACACCAGCTTCAGGATCTGCAGGATGTGATTTTTCTGCTATATCAGGTTTTTCAGGTGAATTTTGCTTTTTCTGCTTATTTGCTGGTTGGGGGTCAGTTGGCTCTTGTAAACTCTTCCCAGTTCTCAGTGTAATGGAACTAACATTTCCCTTAGGATTTGGAATTGTTTGGGAAGGAAGTTGGCCAGAACCTTGTTGTTGCAATTGACTCAATAAGGAAGCCAATTATCCAATTTGAGTCTCCAGGTTTTAAATGGTGGCTTCTATCCTCTACTAAAATTAAATGTTGTTGGTTGCCATTTGCTTCACTAGATCCTCTAATGTTGGCTTAGGTTTAGGAGCTACTAGATCTTGTTGTATAGGTGGCTATTGCAATTGCTGCCTCACTGGCTGTTGGTACGACTGCCTACTTGGTCCAGCATTTTGACAAAACTGCTACTGCCTGTTTGGCTGCTGGTATGGCTGTTGTGCTATAGGGTTCCCATATCTGAGGTTTGGATGATCCCTCTAACCAGGGTTATAGGTACCAGAGCAGGGGTCATATTTGGACTATTGTTACTGCTAATACTAAGGTCTATAGGAAAAATGCCTGCCACAGTAGCAAGATAAGCTTAGGGGTTAGAATTGTCTTCTTGAAGTGTAGGACAAGCATCTGTAGGATGAGATGGACAGGCACAAATGCGACATAATTTAGCAGGTCTTTGAACAAGTGCTTGCTATTACTGCTGTCCCACTACTAATTGTCTCATCAGAGAGGTTAACTCATCAAGCCTATGCTTCATCCTTTGTTGGTCAGTAGAGGACACTTGAACTTTATTTACTCCTCTAGTGGGGCCAATAATCCTTGTACTAAACTGCTGTGAATTAGCAGCCATGTTGGCAATTAAATCTCTGGTAGTAGTTAGGGCTTTATTAACTAAAGCTCCTCCACTTACAACATCAATCATGCTTTTGTCCATAGGAAGCAGCCTTTCATAGAAGTATTGAATTAGTAACTGATCACTTATCTGGTGGTGTGGATAGCCTGCACACAGCTTCTTAAATCTCTCCCAATACTCATGTAAGGTTTCACCAGACAATTGCCTTATGCCATATATGTCTTTCTTTATGGCAACAGCTCTGGATACTGGAAAGAACTTCTCTAGGAACAGTCTCTTCGTGTCATTCCAACATGTCACAGAACCAGATGGCAAGTAATAGAGCCAATCCTTGGTTGCATCAACAAGGGAGAATGGAAATGCTCTGAGCTTGATGTGCTCTTTTGGAATTGTCTATGATTTCATGGTGGAGCACACTACATGGAATTCCTTCAAATGCTTATAGGGATCTTCACCTGAATGTGTTAAGCGATAGTAAATTTTACAAGGCATCTTTGCGTTGTTTTTGTCAGATTCTTTAAGGCTTGGCTTTTAACAATAATATTCATTGATACGATTTTTTTTTTAAAAAAAGGAAATAACGTGAAATTTTTGTTAGATATATGTATGTATTTTATTTTATTTTATTTCATATCAAATATTGTATAATAGTAAAGAAATTAAGTGGTTAAAAAAATTAAAGTTAGATTTAATATTACATTTAATTTGCAATTTTAATATAGCATATGAGATACTAACTTTGTAAACATATTAAATACTTTTTAACCAAAACCTTAACCCAAAGGCACTTTAGCAATTTTCCTTTCTATTAGAAGTTATGGTGGGCAGCAGTAACTTTGTTGCAGAGCAAGACTTTTTCGTTTTCTTCTTTCCGATTTGTACGGATGAAGACCTTGCACACAAATTATTATGGAAAGATAGAGAAATGAGAAGTGGGTAGTCCGTAAGGAAAGACAAGAACACGTGGAATACTCGTCAAACAACAGATTTCATTTTTTATTCTTATTTTAGAAGCTGTTGTTTTTTTTTTTTTTTCCCGCATGAACTCGGGTTCATGTCAATTATCATGAAATTTTATGTGTCAATTTTTTAAGATATGAAAGTTTAATGAAAAATAAATATTTTTAATTTTTTAATTTAGAAGGCATTACCTTATTCTTATAATATAATAATAGCTTCTTTCCATTGGGTTTGTGTTACATATGGATTGCAATCTTTTTAATTTAACATCGATTAAATTAGCATTAGCTTAAAAAAATTGATAAATACAAAACATTGTACATACAATGGAAGGATAAGCCAACAATTTATATTAAAAGATATTTGGATTTGATTAAATCAATGAGTCTAAACCTAAAAATTTTGATACCCAAGATTGGATATAAATTGAAAATGTTAAAACTCAATTTATGCATAAACCAACCAACTATGTATATACATACATGTATAAATTTGGTTTGGATCGACAGTTTAATAAATGAGTTATATTTAAGAATTTTAAAACTCAACCCTTCTATTATAGGAATAATTTGTTTAATAAAAATAATTAGAAATATAATTTTATGTATATTTATATGATATTATATATAATATATAATTATTTGTTAAATATTATGTTATAACTATATATTGTTCTTTATCTATATAATCTTTATTATATATGATTATATAATATCATAAAATTTATTTTATTTTTTACAAAAATTTGTGACCAAACAAGATATAAATGAAAGTTGACGCTTGTACATTTAAAAACCAACAATTTTAAAATCGATTTTTCATCCATTTAATAAAAGATAAATTTAACAATATATTTTACAATCCAATTCGACATAACTCCTTTATATGAAAGAAGAAAATTATATGAAAATAATCTAATCTAATCTAATCCCTACACATGACATGTAAAAGAATACAGATTATAAAATTAAAAGGTTAAAGTTCCCAGAATTACCTGAAAATGACGTAAATGAAGAAGTCATCTCAAATTTTAATCCCTGTAGAGTAGGAAGGGAGAGAAACTATCCCTATTCTACCTCAGTACTCTCTGTATCAGTTTAGATAGGGAAAATTAAACACTGAATAGTGGAAAGGAATAGGGGTCTCTCCTTGTGAATATATACAAGATGGGTCAAGCCTACCCATCATGGAAAGCCTATACATAGGGGCCAATATCCACATAAGCCCATAAAAAATGATCACATACAATTGGACTTTATAATAATAAGCTCAAATGATGTGACATCCACTTGATCTAATACATTATTGAATTATGTTAGTCCATATAAAAATTCTAACATTTCTTCTACTTGGACGACATAATTCAATAAGATAAGAAACCTTCAGATCAACTAATAATACGTGGCCATAACAGGATGTCATATCAAGCTAGCACTCTTATCCAAAATGATCTAAGAGAGGTTCACAAGTACGTCAACGATATAGAAAATCATACTTGAAAGAGTATAGATACCATGCATGCAAGATACCCATGACCCGATGACCTAACACAAAAGTCCAATGGTCCAAAATGGATCTATGAGCATTTCAACAAGGTAGAAAACTTACTCGAAGGAGTAATGATTTCATACATATAAGTTACTTATCATCCAATGACCCAATATGAGTGTGGATACATGAAAAGGAAATGCACAACAAAATAGCATGCCAAAATGTGATGAATGTGCAATTTCCTAACAAAATTGGCCCTAGCATTTGCCCAAGATGCCATATGAGATTCAACGACATATCTCAGCACAAAATGAGACTGGGTCTAGAATGTCCCCATAATATGCCACAATACAAAATTGCATAGTATAATAATAATAATAATAATAATAGAAATGACAACAATATGTGGTGACTATAGCAACATATTTATGCAAAAATGATGAAAGTCTCGAGACAAAGTAACTAAATATAATGTTGTTACAAATTGATATAACAGATTCCCACTAACGCACAACATCAAAAGATCTTATTAAACCCTTATTGATTACATGATTTACAAAGACTTTAATAGCTAAGCCTTTCATTAGGGGGTTTGCTAACATAAGCTCTATAGGGATATGCTCAACACAAATTTTATATTCTTGAATCTTCTCTCTAACGAACATATACTTTGTATCAAAATACTTTAAGCGCTTAGAGCTCTGGGTGTTCTGAGAGAAGCATACTACAACAAAGTTATCATAGTAGATGGTCAAGGATCTTAAAATACTTTCCACAATCAAAAATTCTGCAATGAAATTCCTCAACCATATCGCCTGACAAGTAGCCTCGTAACAAGCTATATACTCTGCTTCCATGGTCGAAGTAGCCGTAAGTGTCTACGTAGCACTTTTCCATGATACAACTCCTCCGGCTAACAAGAATATATACCATGATGTGGACTTGTGATCATTTGGATAGCCATCATAGTCTGGGCCAGAATATCCTACTACTTGAAAGGGATCCAATCTTCTATAAGTGAGCATGTAGTCTTTGGTACCCTGCATGTACCGCATGACTTGTTTTGCAGCTCGCCAATGTGCGACGCCAGGTTTGCTCAAGTATCTCCCACGTACACTAATAACATAAGCAATATTTGGATGTGTATAAACTTGAGTATACATAAGGCTACCAACTACAGAAGTATATGGGACCTTTTCCATATCTATAATTTCTTTATCATTCAGAGGGCATGGGTATTATAGAGTCTTTCACCCTTTTAAATGTGTGTAGAACAAGGATTGCAAGACTTCATATTGAATTTGTTCAAAATTCTTTCAACATACCCTTTTTTTTTTAGACAAGCCAAGAATACCATGCAATCTGCCATGATGGATCTCATTGCCCAATACAAAAGAGGCATCACCAAGATCCTTCATGTGAAAGTGTGCTGTCAATAGTTGCTTCGTCTTAAACAAAAGATTTGTATCATTACTAGCCAAAAGGATATCATTAACATTGTCTTTAGATATAATACAAGGATAATAAATTTACTCCCACTATTCTTTAGATAAATGCACTAATCAACTGCATTTTCTTTAAACCAAGAGAGCAAATAACATTGTTGAATTTTAGATACCACTACCTAGAGGCTTGTTTCAATCCATAAATAGATTTTCTCAATTTGCACACCATATGATCCTTTTCATTTTTTACAAAATCATCTAATTGATCCACGTAGACATGTTCAGATAAACCACCATTTAGGAAGGCAGTCTTATCATCCATCTGATTTAGCTCCAAATCAAAATGAGCTACCAGTGCCATTACAACTCGAAAAGAGTCTTTTATGGATACTGGAGAAAAAGTCTCCTTATAATCAATGCCCTCTCTTTGATTATATCACTTAGCCACAAGTCTGGCCTTATATCTCTCAATTTGGCCTTTAGCATTACGTTTTGTCTTAAAAACCCATTTACAACCTACTTTTTTGCAGCCAACAAGTAATTCTGTCAAATTCCAAACATCATTCCTTCTCATAGAAGCCAATTCATCCTCCATGGCAGCTAACCACTACAAATGATCAGAACTAAACATTGCCTTATGGAAGGAAATAGGATAAAAAATCTCCACTAAATTAAATTCATGTTCTTCCAGATATATAAAATAATCTCTAAATTTAGAAGGCTCTGTAGGTTTGGGAACTCTTTCAGATCTTCTAAGTGGAGCAACAACAATATCTGGATCTGACACATAATTTTCAACTGGATGAGTAATATCATTACATATCAATGGAGAAGTCATTGATTCTGAAAAAGGAATGACAGGAGTTGGAATAACAACATGCTCTTCTTTGAATTCAATAATGCAAGGTTCCTAAGTAATGCCTTGCTCTAAATCCCTTTCAAAATATGCAGCCCGATTAGACTCAATAATCTAGGTAGAATGAGATGAACAATAGAACCTTGGACCCCTTGAATTAAAACAATAGTCGATAAAGAATCTAGTAACAAATCTTGAATCTAGTTTCTTCAACTGTGGATTATATGGTATCACCTCTGCTTTACAACCCCAAATATGAAAATGTCTCAAATTGGGCTTCTTACTAGTCAAAAGCTCATAAGGAGTTCTTAGAACAGACTTACTTGGAACATGATTCAAAATATAAGCAATGGTTTTTAAAGCTTCTCCCCATGAAAATTCTGGAAGAGAATAATGACTTAGCATACTAGAAGGGTATGGTTTCTCCGTTCTACAACCCCATTCTGTTGAGGCATGCCAGGCATGGTGTACTGCGCTTCAATACCAGATTGTTGTAAATACCTAGCAAATGGTCCAGGATTTCTACTTGTTTGATCAAATCTATCATAAAATTCTCCACATTTATCAGACCTTACACACTTAATCTGTTTGCCAAACTTTAGTTTAACAGCTACTTTCAAGCCCTAAAAGCTTCTAAAGAATCAAATTTCTCACGTAATAAATCAACCCAACCATATCTAGAGAAATCATCAATGAAGCTGATGAAATATCAAAATCCACCTAGACCAACTAGGGTAAAAGGCCCATAAATATCTATATGAATCAACTGCAAAAGGGCTTCACATTTGGCAACCCCACTCTTCCTTGTTCCAGCTATTAACTTTCTTTTCACATAATCGACACAAGTGCCAAAGTCTATAAAATCCAAACTATGCAAAATAATTTCTTAATCAATCTCTCCATTTTCTTTCTAGAGATGTGCTCCAAACATCTGTGCCACAACAAAGAGGAATTTTTGATGACTCTACCACACTTACTTCCAACCACAGAATTAACATTTGAGTATTGATAGTCAATAAAACATAAAGCAACATTTAACATATACAAACCATTAGATAAGACACCAGATCCAACAAGTGCTGAATTGTAATATAAAGATATGCTTTTATTATTGAAATGAA
>JANHAO010023251.1:0-11952 GCA_026873985.1 Saraca asoca
TAAATTGCATGAACATTTTGAATACAACTACTGATATTAAGTTTTCTTCTAACAGGTGACTTGCCTGACTGGCACCCTTTTATTTAGGCACAAGATCGCTCCGACCATAAGATCGGCCACCTTTTTATTTGGGCACAAGATCGCCTCAACCATAAGATCAATCACCCTTTTATTTGGACACAAGATCGGTCACCCCTTTTATTTGGGCATAAGGTCGCCCCGACCACAAGATCAATCAACCCATTTATTTAGGCATAAGATCGCCCTGACCACAAGAACAGTCACCCCTTTTATTTAGGCACAAGATCACTCCGGCCATAAGATCGACCACCCCTTTTATTTGGGCACAAGATCACCCCGACCACAAGATCGATCATTTATTAACTTTGCAGCTCTCATGTGAACTCAATTAAGTCGTAGCTCTCATGCGCACTTATCTATTTGGCCATGAGATTGGCTCGAGCACGAGATTGCTCACTTGTCAAATTCGTAGCTCTCAGGCAAACTCAATTAAGTCATAGCTCTCATGCGCACTTATCTATTTGGTCATGAGATCATTCACTTGTCAAATTCACAGCTCTTATGTTAACTCAATTAAGTCGCAACTCTCATGTGCACTTATCGATTTGGCCACGAGATCGGCCCGAGCATGAGATCGCTCACTTGTTAACTTCGCAGCTCCCATGCAAACTTATTTTATTATTTAATAATCTTTGCACTGATATGTTCATTTATTTGGCCATAGGATCGATCCGAGCACGGTGTCGCTCCAGTTCGTAACTCACATTATCTTTTGACTATGCGTAGATTGCACAGATGGTTCAAATCGAAGCGATTGTAAAAGAAAACAAAAACAGTTAGAAATTGCAGAAAAGAAATCTTATTCATTAAAAGACCTCAACGAGGCAAACTTACATCAGAAAGCTCTGTATATAGATTAGACAAGATCTAAAGGAAAAAATCTATGACTAAGAAGAAGGATCGGCTACAAAGGACCGCGCCTCAGTTTATTGGGGACCATGCACCGTAACTTTCTTCTTCTAGTGCACAATCAGTGACAGCACCGCATCACTTCACCCTCGACCACCTGCTCCTCCTGAAGGAATATAATCAGGAAGCCCTGAGAGCTTGGCCGATCGAGCAAATGCCTCATGGCGGAGCCGAGAGGATATAGTCTAGGATCCATATAAGATCCTTCCATGTTACTACGGGAGATGAGTTCTCTGAGCTACCTATGCAGTAGACCATACACGCCTCTGAGGAAGGCCAGAATGTCAAAAATGGTGGTTCATCAATAGGCTCCATGATTTGTTTAAGTGCAAAACTCAAAGGGGATTGTCTCCTCCTTATATAGAACTGGGACCATCTTTATCGAAAGATCTAGAATCATTCTCCCAACCGTCACCATTTATGGCCTCAGAAA
The DNA here is from genome assembly GCA_026873985.1 of Saraca asoca. NCBI lineage: Eukaryota > Viridiplantae > Streptophyta > Magnoliopsida > Fabales > Fabaceae > Saraca > Saraca asoca. The sequence goes on from JANHAO010023251.1 coordinate 1,424, forward strand.
AGGCTAAGTTGACTTAACAATAGCCGCTACACACGTGCTATCAGAAGCACAGCTCAGAATAGGTGAATCATCAGTCTTGGGAAAAGACTTTGACTGATCTAAAATCAAAGAGTTTCAACTCCCAGCCCACTAAAAATAAACTAAAAGTTAGGGGGCTAATGTTGTATGTGAAATTCGGTCTTGGATGGACCCTCAAGTAGCTCAAAAATGATGAAGGAACCAGTCTGAGGAAATGATCAGGTCACTTCGTGAAGTGATCTCCACAGCTTGAGCTCATGGGCTGCTAAGCGAGCTCGACCTCAGCTCTATTACTCACAAACGGACAAGCGACCTGGCTGATAAAGCATAACCTGTGACCTGAAGGCCCGACAGAAGACTAAGTCATGTCTTGCCCTAACGAATAAATGGGGTCCCACCTGCAGAAGATGGCTTGCAGCAGCCAAAAGTAGAAGATTTAATCTGCATATTCTATCTTGTACATTAAATGTTGATGTAATAGATTTACTGCATATATAATTGCCATTGTAACCTCCTTTCCTTTATAAATATGAGGAAGGAGCCCCTCTGTAGGAGACAACTCATCTTTCCATATCAAAACTCTGCCAAAACAAAGATTGGACATTGTAACATTATAGGAATACTGTATCAATAACACGCTACCGTGGATGTAGGGTCTGGTGATATCCGGATTTGGCCGAACCATGTTAAACCTTGTGCCTCCTTCTCAGCTCTTCCCTTCTTCTCCTTTGATTATTTTCCAGTCTTGCTATACTTAAACCGGCTATAGGTTAAAGATCCCGAAGAATCCCCCTTGTTGGCCGAAGTTTGGATCATTACCAAAATATGACATCAACAATCACTTATAGTAGAAAAGCCTCAACCTTGCTCACTGTGCTTTTAGTTCCACTTTTAGGGCAAAGCACTTGACAAATGAAATAGTATAATACCCTCCAAGTTTTGCTTAGTAAACTAGCTAGAGCATTTGATGAACCGACTATGCCTTAGGACATCTTTTTCATCCATTCAATAAGATTGTAACCTTAAACAGTTAGTTTGCCTATGGTTGGAGTCAAGTATACTCTATCATCTGAAACTTCAAGAATCTTGTTCAACAGCCTGGGTGTCAAAATTATCTTCTTTGTTCATAAAGATCACCAACTAATGTTTCCCTTTTTATGCCTCTAGATTGACATAAAATACCTAAATGAACCCCTCATGAACTTTCTCATTAATTTTCATAAGCAACTCCCAACCTATCTCTCTAACCCATTGGAAACAATGGATTCCAACAAATTTAAAGGATTTCTCATCAATTTTTCTAGGTAGAGTGCATGGATGATCTTCAAATTGGATTTGCTAACATCATTTGGCCACTAGATTGATGAAATCTTCATCAAAAAAATCTTTGGATTTTCAACCATGAGTAGGTTTAGATGCAAAAAGAATTTTGGAAAAAAGGAGAAGAGAAGACTTTTAAGTGGTGTGAAAGGTGGTTCAATTTATAGATTCATCAATAAGTGGCTATGAAGGTTTATGTAATTTTTGGATTAAGAGCAATAAGATTAAATAGAGAAAAGAAGGTAAGATGCTTAGAAAGGACAAGGGTATGTTCATACGAGAAAGAGGAAAAGTATTAAGATTACATGGTTAGGAGAAAAAGTAAAAAATAATCACAAAAGAGGAAATGTTTAAGCATTGAGTTAAAGGAGTTTGCTAAAAGTAAAGATAGAGAGAAAACATGGTTTCAAGAAAAAAAAAATTGGGATTTTCTGAGATAAAATATATAGTGTGAGAAGTTGAGACTTTAAAGCAAAATGATGATTTGGATCCATGTATTATGTAAAGAGTGAAAAGAAAATTTTAAAGATATTATTAAGTGCAAACAAAAAGTTAAAAGGAAATTTATTTTATGAATAAATAGATTCTTTGATTTGAGAAAATTTTGATTTTCATAAAGATAAAATACCATGAATGACTTCAAAAAGAATAAAAGAATTAATAAGATACAAAGAATTGAGAATTTTCAAAAATGAATATAAGGAATTTTGAATAAATGTAACTAAGAAAGATAAATATCTAATTAAATGATTTTGAAAAAGAAAAAGGAATGAAGTGTCTTAGGATGGAATATGTTTGGATGGATATGATGGATTGGGTGGATTAAAGAGACAATGGTGAATTTGCTATGAGAGAGGTTAAATGGATAATTATAATGGTTTTAATGGAGAGGGAGTTAGTAGAGACATATGAATAATAGAGGTTTAATATGCTGGTTAAGAGATAATAGGAGAGATAAAGATTTAGGGAATCAAGGAAATAAATATGATTGGAGACCAAAAAGTATTGATGTAACGTTTAAGTGTAGCAGTTGTACAAGTTAGATGCAAAGTCTTTTCATGTGTGACTTTTTGTACTAGCACCATTCGGAGACCAAATTGCTTTCTTCTTTGAATCTTAAAAAGCAATTAGGCTTTCCCAAATTTTTTGGGTAACCAAGAAGCATTTACTTGTTCTTTTATCCATTATTTTCTCTTACCCTATCTAATGATGTTTTCTCCTTTGTTACTCAGAGATTAATTACTTGCTTCTTCGTAGACCATTGAGTTTTCATTCCTAGAGAGCAAAGAGACTACACTTTTTGTGATAACCCAACAATATGTCCATTAATAATGTATGAATGAAATGCAATGCACACATAGATATAAGAATAATATTCAACTAACCAATTACTCAAGATCAATCATATCTAATTCATTCCTTATAAAATATAATCTTTCTTTAAGGAGGCATTTTGTGAAGATATCGGCTAATTAATCATCAGTGCTAATAAAGTTAAGATCGATATCTCCTCTTTGAACATGGTCTCTAATAATATGATGTTTGATCTCAATGTGTTTGTTCTCAAATGTTGAATAGGATTCTTATTCCAATTAATAGTACTAGTATTATCACAAAAAATAGGAATATGATCAAATTTCAAATCAAAATCCTCAAGTTGTCTCTTTATCCATGAGATTTGAGTGTAACAACTTCCTGATACCATATATTTTGTTTTGGTCATTAATTAGCCAAGGAAGTGACATGTTCCACTTGTGCTTCTTCTATCTAACTTATAACTTACAAAGTCAGCATCTGAATATCTTAGTAGGTCAAAGAAGTTATTTTTAGGATACCATAAGCCATAGAAATTCTTTTCACAATACATAAGTGGGATTCTTTTGGATTTGATTGATATCTATCACTTAAGCACATACTAAACATGACATCTAGTTTACTTGTAGTTACATAAAGAAGTGAATCAATCATGCCTTTATACTAGTCTTCGTCTAGTAGCTTAGCATTTTCATCTTTGTCAAGTTTGGTGGACAAATTCATTAGTGTTCCAAGTGATATAGAATTTTCCTTTCCAAATTTCTTTGGGAGCTCTTTTACATACTTTGTTTGATTGATGAAAATTCCATCTTTTCTTTGTTTCATTTAAAGGCCAAGGAAGAATGTTGGTTCACCCATCATGCTCATTTGAAATTCTCCCTCTAAGAGATTTGAAAATTCTAACTCATTAGTAAAACCAAAGATAATACAATCAATATAGACTTTCACAATTAATAGTCATTATTTATGGTTTTTATGAAAAAAGATCATCAACTTTTCCTCTTGAAAAACTATTTTCTTCTAGAAACTTACTTACCTTTCATACCAAGCTCTAAGAGCTTACTTCAAACCATACAAGGCTTTGGTAAGTTTAGAAGCATGATTTGACTTTTCTAGATTTTCAAATTTGAGAGGTTATTTTACATAAACTTCCTCACTAAGAAAGCCATTTAGAAATTTACTTTTAACGTCTATTTGATGAAGTTTGAAATTCTTGAAGCATAAAAAAGATAATAGCATTTTCATAGATTCAAGTTTAGCAACAGGTGCATAAGTTTTACCATAATCTATACCTTGTTGTTGATTGTATCCTTGAGCTACTAACCTTGCTTTATTTCTTACCATTTTTCTTGATTCATCCAATTTGTTTTTGAATACTTATTTGGTTTCAATGATTGAATGATTGATTGGTTTTGGTACTAGCTTCTAAACTTCATTCTTTTTTAATTGTTTTAACTCTTCTTGCATAGCTTTAACCTAACTTTCACCTCCAAAAGCATCTTTAACATGTTTAGGTTCAATGTGGAAAAAAAGTGCCAATTTGTTCTTATTCTTGAAGAACGATCTTATTTTTACCCCTTGAGAAAGATCACCAATGATATATTCATTTAGGTAGCTTGAGTGACATCTTTATTCTCTAGAAAGGTTTCTAACCTCTCTTGATAGGGTTTGATCTTTTTGAAGTTCACTAGAGGATGGTTGTTTGCCTTCTTCTTCACATTTGAAAGAGCAATCAAGTTGCCTTTCAGCATTTTTTTTTTCTTTTGTAGGAGCTTGCTCATTCAGAGCTAGTTGCTTTCTTGTATCAGCTTAATTATCTACAAAAACTTGTTCGTTTTGCTTGTTTTCTTCATCATCATCTTGCTTTCTCAAGTGAAAGTCATTAGATTCATTAAATACAATATGCATCAGCTCTTCTATTACAAGGGTTCTTTTGTTCTATACTTTATAAGCTTTACTCGTGATAAAGTATCCAAAAAATACACCTTCATCACTTCTTGAATCAAATTTTGCAAGATTTTATTTTCAATATTTAAGATAAAACATTTTCATCCAAAAGCATAGAAGTAACAAATGTTGGGTTTTCTATTTATCCAGAGCTCATATGGAGTCTTTTCAAAATAGGTCTCATGAAGCATCTATTTCAAATATAGCATGAAGTATATATACTTTATGCCCAATAATATTTTGGAAGATTTTTTTCACAAAATATGGTTCTAACCATATCTTGTAATGTCTTATTTTTCCTTTTAATAACTCTATTTTGTTAAGGATTCTTAGGATAAGAAAAGTTATGACCAATTCCATTTTCTTCACAAAATGTTTAAATTCACTGCCATGTTCACTTCTAATATTTACAATTGAAAAACCTTTTTTCATTTCGAATCCTCTTACGAAATTTCTTAAATGTGCTAATATTTACAACTGAAAAATCTTTTTCATTTTGAATCCTCTTGCAAAATTTCTCAAATGTGCTAAATGTATTGCCCTTGTGTGCAAGAAAGAAAACCCATGAATATCTAGAGAAATAATCAACAATGACAAGACCATATCATTTTCCACCAAAGCTCAATGTTTTGGTTGGACCAAATAATTCCATATGCAAGTGTTCTAATTGTCTTAAAGTAGATACAATATTTATAGGTTGAAAAAATGATTTTACTTGCATGCCTTGTTGACATGCATCACATACATCATCTTTTTCAAAATTTTTGGGAAGGCTTATAACAAGATTCTTCTTTGAAAGATTGGATATTAGATACATGTTGACATGACCAAGCCTTTTAGCCAACTTTCATCATTTATAGAAGCAAGACATCTAATAGAAATTGATGAAATATCTTTTAGGTTGGTGACATAAACATTGTCTATTCTCCTTTCAACACATAATGTTTCATTTAACTTCTTACTTTGGACTTTGCAATGTGATATTTCAAAAATGACCTTAAAACCTTTGTCACATAGTTGACCAATGGTAAGAAGATTACACTTAAAACTACTTACCAAACTTACATCATCAATGGTTGTAAAGCCCATTCCAATCTTACCTATACTAGTGATCTTACATTGAGTTTTGTCATCAAGGGTAACATATCCTCCGTTTATTCGCTTGATAAAGAGAAACTTCCTTGAATCACATGTTACGTGTCTAGAGCATCCACTTATTAAGAAATCATTTATCCTTCTTGATGGTAGACTTAAGACACCCCTATAACAAGAATTTTACTCTTTTTAGGTACACAAATATTTTTGGGTCCTTGATAGTTAATGTCTTACTTCTTCAGGTTTTTGTTTTCTTTTTATATCCATGAATATTTTCTCCAAGTATTACTTGTGGTTACCCAATGTTCTTTGTTTTCACAATAATGACATCAACATGAAGCTTTTACAAAGAAATCCTATCATGACCCAAAAACTTTGGTCATGACTGGCATGATTATCATCCCTTTAATAGACATTCACCAGCCTTTACCATTTATTTCTGTTATAGTCATCTTATGATTTCCTTAAAGATATTTATTCATATTTCATTGGCTAACTAAAACATAGCAAACTTCAGAAAGACGAAGATACTCATAGAAAATATATACATATATTATATAATTTACACTAGCATTGCCTAATAGGCCTATGCCAAGATTACCAAATTGTATTGAAGTTTACAAATAGTTGCTAACATAACAACTTCTATCTTCCCAAAATCCTAGGAACCACTTCCAAAACTACTCTATGTACTTTTCAAAATAAGACATCCAAAAGAAGTTAAATTAACCTATGTCTTACCTTAACATCAAAAGCATATGTTAACATAACTAAGCCCTACAGTCCTTCTATTTACAAGTTTTTTTTCAAAAAAGGTCAACAAAATTGTTTTCATCTAGATGGTACACCTTTAGGGGTCAAACAATCCTAGGGCCATCATTAAGAGTACATTGGGTGATTTCAATGGAATCATCTTGACATCATGAAGGACTTTGCATCCTGGTATAATGTATGTTTATTTGATATGATCCTAAAAGGCCTAAAACTATGGTGGTGAAAGTGTCATTGGTGATTTCTATCATGTTGTTACCTATTCTTACTTTGCAGGGGTAGGGTTAGCGACAATGTTTTAAAAATCTGAAAAATAATCTACAAAAGAATGAGTCCAAGGTACATTGAATAAAACGTACTAAACTATGAATTCACAAAACATCATAAACACACACATAGATATATATACACAAGCATTTATACCTCAACTAGATGGTTATTTTTCATATAATCTTTCAAAAACAAATATTGATTATCAAAAACTCAGATATGAGGAAGTTCACATTATATTTCCTTAACACATTGTGCCGAGTTAGGCTCTCATAGCCACTGACCACCATTTTTGACTCACTATGTATTCCAATCACATGATATTATATTGCAAAATTCCATATGGCAACAAAGCAAGTCAAACAATACATAACAATAAATATAAATCTCCTTGTCACTCTGGTCCATCCTTATTCTACACAAACCTAGCCTTATCCCTCTAAACTAATCTTATCCCATTCATTATTTCAGAATGCGTAGATTCAAGATCTAGTTCATTATTTTCTCATCACAACCCACCATTGACATTTCAAGCCTCGTGAGAGTTTTCAAGTAGTTAGGGATATCAATCCCAAAATAGATAGATCACATCAACACATTCCTTCATCATTCATGATACCATATTCCATTTTGGATCCCATGAAAAGTAACAAACATTAAGTAATATAGTTCTCACAAGTGTATCATGTCATTCTCATTTAGCCACAATCCTCATTACAAGAGTTACATTCTATTGCAAATGCACCACACATTTTTTGTTTCATTATATGACTATTATAATTAATTTCATATAAATAATTTATATAGCCAAATGTTAAATTCAATAATGTTAGATTATAATTACCTATTTAAGATTGTTTAATTTTTATACTCGATTTAGTAGGGTTTATACAAGGTTAAACTAAGGGAATAGGAAATATTTTAGATGGAAGTGAAGTTAGGCTGAAAAATGTGAAAATTTCTAAAAATACGATCAGAATTGCGAGTAGGATTGTTGAAGAAATTCAAGTAGAATCAAAATCAGAATTGAGGGGATTAATCGAGGGGTCAAGTGTGAAAGATTCGATTTGATTCAAAGAAAATCAATTAAAAATGTGAGTTTGCTTGTCAAAATGTACAATCATTTGATAAGTCCAACTACAAACGCGATCAAGATCGTAATCAGAATTGAAAAACAGAGTAAAAAAGATCGATTAGAATCGTACAAAATACATTTAACTTTTTATTTTACTAGTAAAGATTTGTTAACCCCTATCATGAAAATATTTTAATAATAAAACGATTATTATATGACCTAACATTAAATATGAAATTTGTATGTATAACAATATTTTTCATTAAAAGAAGATAATTTTCCTTTATACATTGAACAAGAGAAAGTACTTTCTACCGACACCCTTTGTGGTGCAGCCGTATTCAATGTTACCTTGGGGTTTTTCCCCTCTTGACTGTCTTGGGTTCAAACCTAAAAATATTAAGTGACTTATCATTTCTATTATTGCAAAAAATATTTTTTTTTTCTTTTAAGTTGTCAAAATAACAAAAAGAAATAAATTCATTTTCTATAATTATATTTTCTTAAAAAGTACTTTTCATGGAATTTCATTTTCCATCAAAACAAATAGACTCATAACCAGGTGGTGAAATCATAAGAACCTTGTGAATCTATAATTTTTTTTTTTAATTTTTTCCTCTTACATTCATTTTTGTCCGTGATTTTATAACTACAACGTCAACAGCATTTCAAATCCATATTTCTTATATCTATAAAATGAAAAGTTATGTAAAACTACAATTTGGGTAACATGCAACGTACATATTATTCCAAACAAAATCCATCCTGGTGATGACTACTGCAACATTTCAATTATTACCGAAGCATCAAATGCAACAGCATACATAGCTTCATTCTCATCAGTCATGGTTGATACAAATCGTCGTTCCGACGGTGGCATTGTATTGAAGCTAAGTTCACACATATTCGACTTAATGGACGCACCTTTCGCCTTCAAACTTGCCAGATTAAAATCTCCATTCTTCAAAGCAGATTCAGCTAGCTTTCGGAACTTCTTCGTTAATAATCGCTTGGTATTGGCTATAAAACAATATCTCAGAGGATTCTGGCTGCGGTTTACTTCAAATAAGTTCATTGATTTTTCCGAAGCCGTCTTTTGGCTTTGTCTTTGATGGCGTCCATCATGATTTGACCAAGGCCTTTGAGGTCTGCGTTTGCGCTATTAGGGTTTCAACGCAAACAGCAGGTTCTCGTGTGTTGTTGCAGGCTTCTGGCTTTGTCTTTGATGGCGTCCATGGTCCATCATGATTTGAGCAAGGCCTTTGAGGTCTGCGTTTGCGCTTTTAGGGTTTCAACGCAAGCAGCAGGTTCTCGTGTGTTGTTGGCAAGAAGGTTCGGCTGACTGGTATAGAAATGGATGCAAAAAAGGCTAGGGTTTTCATTCTTTTTGTTGGAGAAAATTGAAAAGGGGTTTTGAGAATTAGTGTGATGTGACTTTTGCTGAATCTGATGAGTTTTTAGGGTTTCTATAGTGTCTGATTCAAATGGACAAGAAAGCAGCATATACTAACTTCCCAGCCTTTCTAACCTGAAAAAATATAATCACAAAAGGAGTGTTGAACCCGACGTGAATCGAACGCGCAACCTTCTGATCTGGAGTCAGACGCGCTACCATTGCGCCACGGATCCATCTTTGGTTGCCATTTTACGCATATAATATATATAGACTGTTATTTTATTAACAATGGAATTATGAAAGTAACGTGGATGATGTATATATAATGGAAACGTGCTCCTTTTGTTGGTATGATATGATTGCAGTGCATGCATTAAAGTTGATGTTGCCTAGGAAAGGGACAAGAACTTAATTTGACACATGATGTGGTTCTAATTAATTCCGCTTTTGTCGATTCACATCTTTGGTGTTAAATGTGTTTTGGTGAAAGCCAATTGTAATTAAAACTTTGTTTGGGCGTAGGTGAGGTGTTATTATCAGAGAAGTTCGCCTCAGTTTCAAGCAATGTGGTTAACGGACGAAACACAGAAGCAACAAATACATATTGATTAGCTTCTTGATAAGGACTTGAGCACAGTAGTAGTGTATAAGTTGAATACACTCTGACAAGTCTATTGGGCATTAGCCCGATTTATTATTGTATTAAATAATTTTAGATTGATATAAAATTTTATAAATATATTTGATATTATTGAAATTTTAAATCTAAAAATAAATTTTGTGAAAAATCATTACGTGTAGGTTAGACTGTCTAAATTGATCTTTATCCATATATATTTATATAATTGCACGGTGACTTCTTTATCACCTTTCTTCAGTGGAAAATATTGATCAACCAATAAATAAATAAATTGAAAGAAAAGAAAAACTATTGAGGAACTATCATTCCCTCGCCTAAAGCCTCCTCCTTTGACTTTCTGAGTTTTCTTCTTTCTATGCCGTATGCTAGGAAGTATTTATAGCACTCTAGGATAACTTGAAGGTATTAATGGTGAGTCTTTGTAAGTTTTCTACATTTTTTGAAAAAATTAATCAAAATTATATCACTAATGATATAATCTGTAATGTAATTTTAAGATAATTTTATTTGAGATATACATAAAATGATTGATTCCGAGATAGGCAAGCACACAATCATGATTAAAAAATCTCAAACCATTTTATATTATCAAAAATAGCCCAAATTCTCATATATAATATCAACAATAATTTTTTTCAATAAAATACATAAAAATTCATCAACATAATCAAATATATATAATC
>JANHAO010023252.1:0-11949 GCA_026873985.1 Saraca asoca
CTATCAAGCTCCGCCTAATTTGAGGAAGCAATATGTGTTAGACCTTCTTAAGAAGAATTAGTTCTATAGTCACTATTAGATGATAGGTTATTTTGGTTATTTGGGTTAATGGACATATACTTTACTTCAGTCAATAAATGATTGTTTTGTGAGACAATTTGAAACTATGACATGATAATATAAGCAAGTATTTAAGAATCTATATCTTATTTGACAATCCATGATTTAATTATCTTGTTGTGTTGCTGGAATACCTTATGCACCTTTTCCTTGGTGATAAATGCATTTGTGCAAAATGTAGAATGCAGGATGCTTTCATGCAGAATGCAGAATGCAAAATTTTCATGCAGAATGCATTTAAATTTTATCTTGATTTTCAATATTTTATTCAAAATTTTAGTTATTAATATAATAAATAGTATTATTTTATTTCCTAACTGAACCAAATAGTAAGACAGAGATTCACAAATAATCTGATTCCATTTCCTAATTGAACTAAACAGTTCAAATAAGTAACAATTTCCATTCCTTTTCCTCTCCTTATTTGATTCTATTCCCTTTCCGTTTTCAGATATTGAACCAAATGGGAACTAAATCTTCTTTTGCATTCATCCGCCTATTCTAGTAATTAGGAATCAAATTAACCATAGATGCACTGTATTACATGAACCCAAAATCATGAAAAACTTGGATGAGTTTGGCAATTTTAACAATAAGGGGTTTACATAACATACTCCAGGAGATGCTTTCATATGGCTAACACTGAACTGAGGAAGATTATTTTCAAAAGGTGGAAAATAGAATGGTTGTCCTCACCATCAAGACTAAGCATCGATTTAGATGGACCATTATTATAAATGTAGGAGGATATAAAAATATTAGCGATATGATACATGGGTCACTAGAAAAAAGAAAAAGGGCTAAACTTTGTCAGTTAATTCAAAACCATATATGGATAAAATAATATCACTTCTAAAATCATTAAAACCCTTTAGCCAACATTAATTCATGATCTACCTTTAGTAGTAGGATGCAATGATGACTGCAACAAGGTTGTCATACACCCGCATGGGAAAATCACTCATACTTCATCCGTGCTAATTTTCCCCTAATTCAATGATGTTTCATCCAATCAAATAGATTAGTGGCACTATAAATACTAAATAACTTAATATCATACCAAATATGTTAATATAAATTTTGAAATTACTTTAAAAACATTAAGAGAAATTTAGGATTTAGCTTTTTATCAATTAAATTAATTAATTTATAATGCACGTCAACCAACTAATTCATTTTCATTTTTTTTAACTATGCTTTTATTGAATAAAATCTGCTTTAGCAAAGCTTGTTGTTCTTATTAACATTTATAATCTTAAATTTGATCCTTAGGTAGACAAGATAGTTAATTGACAATTGAAATGATAATACTTTTAATATTTAAAACAACAATTCAATACTACTTTATCTATTTCCAAAATAGTCATTATTGAAACTATAACTTATCATAAATAATTAATATAATACAAGAAATACTTACACATATGCTATTGTTAATAAAACTATAATGCTTAATAGAACTAAATTTTTTTCATATCTTATCATAAAATAAACTAAAATGATTAATTTATATCCAAAATAGATGGTTAATCAAATCATTTAAACATGAAGAAGTATTATCAAAGAAAATTCAATAAGTTGAAACATTAGAAAATAATGGTTACAACAACCATTGATACCACAAGATGCACTAAGAAGGAGGATTGTTATCAAAAGAATTGTACAAGGTACTATGAGTAACCAAAGGATTCGAATCAATGTGGTTGCTTCCTTAGCAACAAAAAGGCACTCTTAAGATATAATATAGTAAGCAACTTAAAGAATGATATAAATAGCTTATTCTATTGTGATTCCCCATTCCGAGAACATATCATCAATATGGTCAAGGAGGCTCAAACAAGAAAAAAGATTAATGGATAGTATTAACATAAAGTTTACTTTTCATTTCTCCTAATTGACCAAACTCACTGGAGTACTACTTCAAGGAAAGCAATTGACAAAATGAAGATATGTTATTGACATAAAATCCATGCAAAGGTGTTCTTGAAAAAGACAATGTATAGCAATTAAGTATGAAAGGGCAACACATTTCTTTAGGATGTAACACTTAGTAGTCAAGCCTTACAAAATCACCCCTAGGAACATTTAATTATACTAGACTTGTCCTATTATACCAGAAAGTTGACACTTAGTTTGTTTTATCATTCTTTATTTGATTTAAAATTTAGATCTTCGTAAAGTTCAATTCTAAATAACAAATTAAGTCAAATCTATAAATATGGTTCTCACTTTCACTATTTATTTACTAATTCCATTCAAACCTACAAAAGGTCTAAGGATCAAATTGAACTATCGATTTAGGATGGAATATTGCTATCTACATAGTTCTATCATGTAATAGCTCTAACCTATCATGAATTTACAATTTCCTCAAAAATGAGGGGATTACACATTGGTCCGATATCAGAAAAGGTATCAATGAGCTTAAACTAGCAACATTAGTTTAAGAATGTGTAGAGGCATGATAGATTAGGGCTCTTACAATAAGTCTCTCATTATGATTGATAGAGGTAAGAGTCCGTATAAGTTCAAATCAGACACCTCTAAATCAAGGCTACCCTTGAGGAAGATCAAGTTCAATTCCTAAATAATGTAGTTTCTATAGGTAAGAGCCTTAGGTAAAATCAGGCAATGAACATATATATTAACTTAAAACTTGAGGATTGCAGAGATTTATGACATATCTTGGATGGTATAGACATATCCTCATTCATGCTTCATATTATCGGCATACTAACACTAACTTAGTATGTCTATTCCATTTTGATAGTTGAAGACTCATGTACCTAAACTCCAAATTATACTCTGATATCAACTTTGTCATGCCCTAACTTAAGTTGTGACTAGAGTGAGAAGATATTCCCACAAGTCTTATAACTTAATTAAACCCATATTACTCTTTGACTAAATCTTTACACACTTAATTAAATAAAAAAATACATATAAACATGTAGCAAATGATTTATCATATATAAAAGGAATTAGTTTCATAGCATTTCAAGAAAACACTATATTTAGATATTCAAAATATTTCTTAGAAAAATCTGGCAGTGTTTTTTCTATTTCTAGGATATTACCAAGGTCATACATCCTTCCACACAACTTGTATAATACTCAAAGGTCCTTACAAAGACACTAGTGTCAACAATACATCAAGGCCGCATACTATGTACAATTGACCAACACTTGACTCATGTGCACACATGTAATATCTAACTACAAAAATAATGTACCAAAATAATTATCTTTAATCTCCGCATAAGCGTCACAGAGCATACTTGAATCTTACTATTGGATAAGCTGGTTCAATAAAAATAATCTATGGTTCTGAAAATAGTTTTTGAAAGAAAATAATAATGAGTTTCAAAGAAAACTAGGGAATCATTTATTTCTATAGCTATTCAATTTAATCATCATAAGGCTACTAAAATTGCTTATACTTTCATTTTCACTTAATGTATAACTCTTTAAGGAAAGAAAAATTCTAACAACTATGTCAGATCTACATATGTTAGTAATTTAAATAGCAAGTAATATAACTATAACATAATTTAATTCATTTGACAATCAAAATGAAAGGGAAATGTTTTCACTTGAGCTTAGCAAACACCAACAACTTCAAGGGCACACATAACTATCAGGAGTAATCTCATAGCTAATGATCTTAAGAGCACAATCCATTATTAAGAACTATTCCACCATCAATGGATTTGAGAACACAACTCGTTGTCAATATATATTTCAAATCATTAACTTTTATGACACAACTCACTATTAGGGTCAATTTCACAATTAATAACTTTTATGGCACAACTCACTATCAAGGTTAATTTCGCAATCAATAACTTTTATGATATAACTCACTATCAAGGTCAATTTGACAATCAATAACTTTTATGGATAAAAAATAGTACTATTCAAGGAACTTACCAATTTAAGCATATTTGTTTTCATTTCTTTCCCATATCATTTTATCTCTCCACCATGTTAGCCTCTCATTATCCCTCTATTATGTTAATAGCCTTGTATATACAATTTCAATGCAACTAAATCTGTCAAGAATCCATATTGTCCAATTCACAGTCATTCATGAAAGTGGTACCATTCTAATGACTAAATAATCAACCACACAATTCAATTTCAAGATTGTACATATCACATTGACCCAATCCATTATTTACCAACTGGTGCACAATTGCTAGCATAAATCCTATCACAACCATCACTACCGGTAATAAAATTATGAATTGGAAATTTAATGGCTAATGGCACTTACATGCTAACTTCTAACTTTGGGGTTTTTATGGCACAAAAGGAGTTGGGAAGGTTGGCTTTGTTCTAAATCTTTTGTAGGTTTAAGTTCACAACATTCTTCATCAGGATATTTAGACTAAGTTTTCATAAAACAAGAAAGGAGTGAACTTATAACATTAGCACAATAACCATTCATAGTTCAATTAAAATTTAAGCTTTAGCTCTTCAAGGTTCAAGTTTCACACAAATTCACAATTCACTAACCCTTCATAGTTCAATTAAGTTTAAAGATTTAGTTTCTTAAGGTTTCCAAGTTCAATTAAACACAATTTAAGTCAATAGTAAGATCCAGTTAAATTTAGAAATTTAGTAGCCCATAACAATAAGGTGAACAAGAAGTAAATCATCCACTTACCTTAACCCACTTCTTTGGAGTTCCACTCTTTCCAAGAGAATTGTTAAGCCTTCCAATTTACCTTCAACCTAAAATTATATTGTAACCAATTATACAAAATTAATTCCTATATTTTATTTTAACTATTCTAGCACTAAAACTAACAAAATGAGGTTTAGAATTCCCTAAATTGAAGAAAAGGAACTAGTGCTCACCTACATGGTTCTTGTGTCTAGATGGAAATTAAAGAAATTCACTTCATATGCTTTTCATAAAGCTTCCAACTTTAGCTAACCCAACAAAAATCTCCACCATTTCTAATATTTTAGCAACTTAGGTTTATAGATTCCATAGCAATCAGTTCAATTTACTAAGGATAATGTATATAAGTTGAAATTAGGAGTTAGATCACACTTACCTAGCTACAAGGTGGCTGATTGCAACTTAGATCAAGCTAAACCATTGAAAAAGGGTGTCAAATGTAGAGAGCTTAAACATGTAACATCCCCCTCGGGTCAACTTAACTAGACTTGAATACAAGTCTAGGAGACCTTAAGAGGCGGTCAACTGGCTATACCCAACAAGTCGACATGGCACCTCCCTAAGCTTATATTGCCCTTTCAACAAAAATTTAGAATTCTTATTTGGAAATGAGTAGCTCCTTGAAGAGCATTGATCAACAAATTAGGATTCTAGTTGACGCTCTTCAAGGGCGTGAGTCTAAGGTGAGGTTTTTGAACTAAAAAATTAATTTCTTATCAAAGTTCTTTTGGTTTTAGTTTTTATCTTCTTTTTATATCCTAAATTGTTATAAGGTGTTTTTTCAATAGACAATGGCCAAGATTAATACTACAGATAGGCTCATGCATGGCAGGTTCCCAAAAATTCCCTTTAATGAAGTGAGTGAGAATTCTATCATCTAATTCCCTTTTTATATAAACTATATTATTTTGAAATTAGGTGTATAAACAAAGTTTGTATGAGTGTTTGGCTTCCATGCCATGTTCTTACTATTGGCTTTTGTTTCCTTTGTTCATGGTAATGATCTAAGTTTATCTATATTAATGCTTCAATTCAATTGAAGGCATGATTGTTTCAAATAAAGAAGATGAGAAAATTGTACGATGATAAAAAAAATATATTTAGCGATAGTTTTTTTTTGCATTTAATGGTAGTTATAACCATTGCTAATTCCCTTCGCGACAATTATCAAAATCACTGGGGATACATGGATCAAAAAATATTTCTCGGTGATTTTTATAAATTGTAAGAAAAGTGTACTTAGTGGCAATTTGTAATAGACTTAGCAGTGGTTTTGAAATTTCTTGTGCAAAAAAAAAATTATTTTTAGTAGTGGTTGTTCATGTCTTTAGTAGCAGTTTTAGAGAATTTTTTTTAAATTAATTTTCACTATGATTTTGGATGCATTTAATGACAGATGTGCATGAATTTTTTTTAAAAAAATTTATTTTTGTGACAGTTTTGGATGCACGTAGCAGCAGTTTTGTATGCATTTTTTTTTTTAAAAAATGATTTTGGTGACAGTTTTGGATGTACTTAGTGATGGTTTTGCATGATTTTTTTTATAATGAATTTTGTGGTGGTTTTTGTTGCGTTTAGCAGTGGTTTTGGCCTGAAGTTTTCTTTTTTTTAAAAAAAATGCTAGTAAATGTCATTTATAGATTTTCTTGTGGTTTTCCCTACTATAATGTTGTTTCTTATTAACCTACTACAAGAATAATTTATAATAAATTCATATATATTTTAATACAAATTAGACTAAATTTAAATTTCATATTAATAATAAAAATTTAAACATTTCTTTATCAAATATGAAAAATACGAGTTTAAACGTAATTTGGTAAGAATCAAAAAGTACACTAATCAAGTAATATATATTTTAAATTCAATTCTATAATCTTATAATCACAACACTTATAGAGGTGGTGCATCATGACTAATGGAGGAAGAGCGCCTTACTTCTATGGCATATCCATTTGCTGCATCTGGTGGTTGCAAAATAAAATTAGTTTAAGTAAAATTATAATTATTAAAATTTTGTATTGTAAAGCTAAAATTTATAGAAGAGAATATATATAAAAAATTGTAAAAATTAAAATACTAGAAGATTTAAAATTTCAACTCCAAATCTTGCAAGCCGTCTACTGCTTTAATTGGATTAAGTAATTAACTCAATCATTGAAGCTTACATGGTACTAATATAATTGTTAGACATGATTTTTTAGTAATCCTTAAAAGATTTTGCTTTAAATTTTTTTTCCTTTTATTAAGGTTAGTCAATTCAGAACAAGCAAAGGTTTATGAGAAGTGTTTTCAGGATAATAGCATGTTGAGTTGAAGATATTGGATTTGCCGATTGGATTTAAGTTATCACTGTTTCAATGATATAGAGGAGCAAGCATATCTTATCAATGGTGGATTTTATTTGTCCTCTATTTTGTTTTACTTTTTTGGAGGCTGGCTTTGCATTGTAGTATCCTCTTTATCAAGAATAGCAGTAGATTGATTCATAACTTGATGGATTCATGACAAATCTTTGCCAACAACAAACTAGAATAATAAATATATGTCGAGCTTTACTTTATTAATGTTTCCCAACACTTCAAATCTTGTCCATAATTTCATATCATTTTAAAAAGGATGAGGTTATTGGTGTTCTTCAGCTTAGGCTCTTCCTTCTTCTTCTCCTCTTTTGCTAGACCCACTAATATTATTTCAGTATGACATAGTTTTCTCAGCTTGCTTGCCACACATATTGGATCTATGTCTCTATTTAATGTTAATTTCTTGTCCTTCATATCTATTGAACCTAACTCAACTCATGCAATCATAAGGCTATGAATGTTGTTTCTACCTTACTTAATTAATTCCTCTAAATTATATAGTTTTTGAGTTGACTTCTTAAATTAATTTCAGTAAAATTGATTTATTTATTAATGTAGGTCATTTTCGTTCTCTTTTCATGCTTAGTTTTTTAAAGTCCAACTTTTTTAGTTGTCAAGAAATAATTATCAGTAATTAGGATGTTATAAGTTTGTGGGAATGAATTATGTCTCCAATATACCTAGTTTTGTAGTTATGATCAATCTAACAAAATGAAACTGACATCTCTATGTTTTGGAAGTAGTGTGAAAAGGAAAACAAAAAATAAAATAAAATAAAATTGATGATTTCAAGTTCATTATCTCAGAGAGAAAATAACTTTGAAAAAAATGGATAATTAAGCTGAGGAACAATGCTTAAAAAGGAAAATTCATAAATCAAAACAAAACCAAAACAAAAAAAAACAAAAAAGAGTAAATGGCATTGATAAAAATACCCTAAGTCCATAAAGACAAAGAATAAAACAAAAAATGAAAGTGTATTAGATTAACAGTGTTGGAAATAAATGATTGAAGCTTGAAGTTGAGGAGGTAAGCTGAGTTAGCAAATTAGTAATTGTTGTTTTGATTTGTCGGTATATTAGTTAACAATATATGTAATACTATATATGCCACTGACTTGTCCAATTTCTAGAAGTTAATTCTAACTTATGATTTATATGCAGAAAACATAAATGCAGCAAACACAACAGCAATAAACACAGCCAATCCATCATCAATAATAAACAAACATAACTAATCCATCATCAACAAGTATAAAAAAGAATAAAAATTTATCGATGGAGGATGTGCTATCAAATTAGAAATTTCATCAGGAATTGCCCCAAATATTCTTTAAAAAAGTGATGTCAATGCTTTTTCATGCTCAAAATTTAATTTTGACTCTAAATTCTAGACTCTCAATTGTATTTGTGGCTCACTAAAACTACTAGTATCAAATGCCATGCTACTAAAATATTGAGAAGCTCTTCCAAACATCTTTGAAGGGGATGGTCGAAAGCCCAAACCTCTTACCCAACCGAAGTGCTCTTTCCTAAATATCTTTGCCATGGCATCATCCTATGCAATGGTTTGAGATTGCAAAGAAAGGTCTTAGGACAAGATCTTAATTTGCTCATGCAAAAGTAGAATAGCCAATGTATGAAATCGTTTATGGATGTGTAATGCCTGTAACACAAAACATAAAGTAACCACTAACCCTTATATTTTTTGTTACATCATTGACATAAGTGCCTTCCGATTTTTTATGAACATGAAACGATAGTTATGTTCTTCCCATTGGATGACTTAACTCCTCAACCAACATAAGAATATATATATCAATTTATATAATATATCAATACATAAATGACAAGGTGTGGAAAAAAACTAGTTGGGCCTTTTCCTAGCAAAGCTTTTAGAGCTAACTGTGTGTGCAACCTGCTGCATTTGATGATTTGAAGCATTTTTTTTACATATCTCCTATAACAAGAAAGAAACACTATTATTGACATAAGCATATACATTCTAATTAAAGAGTGCACTTACATTAAACAATACCTTATACTTCCCTCATTATTCTTGTCAACAAATGTCTTTCACTGAACTTGAAGAACCCCATCTAGGACCCTTTCATACATTTCCTCCATGGTCAAGGAAGAATCATTAAACTCATGCCATAACTTCCCTTTGAAGTCTTTCCACTTTCTGCCCAAGTTCTTAAATGTCCAAGGCCTTACAACAAATTTGCTACATCAAAGTGAAACCTCGACTTCAAACAATAAAGAAAATAACTTTTGTTAGTGTATATAATGAGTATGATGCCAAATACAAAAAATGCACAATTTTTATACTACCTTAATTTGGTCATCAAATATTTCATTCTTCCAAGCCTTAGGTACATTCTTCCAATTAGCATAAGTGATTGGGATGTTAATAGACTCACAAGCTATTGGTCCCAAAATCTGCCCATACATGCCAACAACATCTTTAGTTGGTGCATCATACTCATCAAAAGGGATGACTATTTATTGGTTCTTTAGTTCTTATACATTTGCTATCTTCATATTGACCATCTTTCTAGATCCATTAGGATCTATTTTGCAAATGAATGTTTAATTAGTATAATTAGATACAATAATTACTATCCATCACCTAGACATTTACCTATGATCATGACTCTCCAATGACCTCTAGGAGGTGGAGGATCTACCAGCAATTGTTGGGATCGTTTGCCATCAACTTTCATTTGTTGCGATGGTGAAGGGTCTGGTACCACATGCTGGAATGGTGGAGAATTCATTAGTGTCTCATATTGTGCTGGTGAAAAAGGCTCAATAGTGTGATGTGGTACAGGCTTAGAATAAGCATGTCACGAAAGTTGTGATGGATCATGTGATGCAAGGAATGATTTGCTTAGGTTTCTAAATCTTTGTTTTTGGCATAACTACAAAAAAATTAAACAACTGAAGTTAGAAACTTAAAAAAGACAAAGTAGAAATACAATTGCAATAAGTAGAAAAATTAAATTTAAATATAACTAATGATCAACACTAAATATTGAAACAAATGAACATAACTATAATTCTAGTTATTTTGTTCTTTATCGTCCATATTGTTATTTGGATCTGTCATAACCATGGCCTCATCATCTACATCCTCTTTCATAAGATTTATGGTTTCAACATCATCAGAGAAGAACAATTGAAAGTCTTGTGCTATATGTGGCTAGATCTCACAAACTGTTTCTTTAACTTTCTTGCCTATATCATACAAATCTCTTAGTTTTAAATGAACAACAACACTCCAATCGTGCTCCAGTTCATCATCCATATAGTATATCATTTGTGCTTGTAAAGCTAATATGTATGGATCATGCTCTTCATGCTCACCAGTATGGATCAATCGAGAGAAGCTAATAGAAGTAAATTGTAATAGATCTTTTCTTATACCCATGTTGGTATTTACCTTTTTACATTTGAATAAGACAATAGTAAATTGGCCATGGTAGTTTAACTCAATGATGTCAACTAATTTTCTATAGTACCCTAACTCTGTAATTATAAAAATTCCATTATTTTGAATTTTCAATCCTTCTTCTTGATCAACTATGCGAAACTTAAAGCCATTAATGTTGTAAGCATTAAACCTTTTAGCTTGCCGAGAAGGTCCTCAAGCCAAAAACTTTAAGTCATCAGACATGTTTGCTCAATTATCAACTTTCATGATCTATAAAGATTAAAATACTATAAAATATTATTTATATATATTAAAATTACATAATTATAAACAAATATAGATATTCAACTTTACACGGCTAGCAAACCATTCAACAACTTCCTTATTAATAGGTTTTGTTATCTATATCTCTGATCAAGTCTGACTCCTAAGTCATCTCTTTGTTTAAGTCCTCAAATAGGTCAGCTATTGTGTAATTGAATAACACATATCTGTGTACTTGTGCTAACTCCAATTGTGTTAGCATAAAAGTTGAGACCTTTCTAACTAGTCAACCTATCTTGGGAAAGATAGATGACTCTTGATTAGAGTCATCATTAACACTTCTCTCCACTAAGATTCAACTCTATCATGAACAGTCTATTGGAAAATCATATTTCACATTTAAGGCTCATTTTGTAAATCAACAAAGTGAGCTTTAGTTGTTTTTGTGTGAGAGAGTAAATTGGAAATGGGAATTGAAGAGTGAGAGGAGAATTATTGCTAAATATAGGTGATTCAATCTTTTACTCTATACCCCCAAGGAAAAAAGTGATTCACAATGTCTTTCATTTTTTACAGAAAAGAAAGGTAGGGTCCTATTTTTAACTCATAGTTTTTCTCTTTTGGCTTATGCATGATGGAGGCATGAGTAGATAGTATCATAGAGAACAAAAATAAGAGTAGCAATAAAAATAAGAACCTTACTCTACAAGTAAAGAGCATAATACGAAATAGTATGACTTAAAATTACTAATCAAAGGACCTATTGATTTTTATGTTACTTCATATTACTCTTTTTTGGAAGGAATAAGAATTTTTTCTTACTTTGTGACCATATTAGAATTTCACCCTAGTGAAAGAAGTAAAAGGAAGCAACAGACTTGTTGGGGATTTTAACAACTGGACTATCTACCAATCAATGCCAAACAAAACTACCAGTCTCAGTTTACCTATTTCTGCAAAGTTTCAAATTAGAAGTTCTACTAGTTTTTTCATGTAACACCCGAAATATTAAGAAAAATAAAAAGGGAAATTGAAATAAAATTTTAAAATTTGAAAAGATTAAAATGAAATTTTGTC
>JANHAO010023253.1:0-11961 GCA_026873985.1 Saraca asoca
GTCATCCAAACCAAATGAATCCATTCAATTTAGAAAACTCAGTAAAAATAGAGAGGAAAGGAGAAGAAATGACAAACAATTGAATACAGAATGGAATATCAAGATCTCAACATAAATCTTTAAGTTTGTCAACCCTTGGACTGATTACAAGTTCAGCCTTCCATGGAAGGTAGAAAGAAAATGAAAAATTACAGAGAAAAAGAAAAGAGAAAAAGAAAATGTCCTACACTACTGCTACTATCTAATACTCGAAACTGAACTAAAAGCTTAAAACCAAAAGGACTTTGTCCGGGAAAAGAGAAGTTAGCTGCATGGTTGGTGAGTAGGCAATGATGGCTGGTCTGGTTGCTTGCTACCACTCTTCTTACATGTTCTACCTCAATGCAGACTGCATTCTTTGGTTTCTTCATTGACTTAATGACTTCCAACTGGTTGAGTGTGAGCTGGTGCAAAGGATGGTCCATTGGGCTCAAGATCCATGCCAATTGGGGCCTAAAAATCTAATTCTACAGAAGCCCATTTCATCAGTATTCTATCTCTGACTTGCAGCTCCATTTGTACACCCAAATTGATGGATCTAGATCTAGAAGTGTTCATTAAAGTTGTATCATTGTGTCTTAGCTTCCATTTGGGATTAGTTTGACCGCATTTGGACTTGTATAACTCTAGATATGGTCTAATGAATGCCTAGAGGTCTGGCTGCTTGGGATAGGTTGAGGCAGCATTCTAGTTTTAGCTTCAACTCCAAATTCAGATAGCCAATTATGAGATTCTTCCTTGGAGGTCTTCATGAAGATTGTAGAGCCATCTCTTAGCTTTCCTACAAGATAAGAATCACATTAATTGGACAAGTGTAGCTCCAGTTATGACCAGAATACAGAAATTGCTCAAAATGGCTAAATTATGTAGAATTTCTTCTAATGAATCTAATTGGCACCACACTATAAATATATGCTAGCACAGTTGAAGTAAGTCATTTTGAACCTTAAAAAGCTTAG
Organism: Saraca asoca; assembly: GCA_026873985.1. Classification (NCBI taxonomy): domain Eukaryota; kingdom Viridiplantae; phylum Streptophyta; class Magnoliopsida; order Fabales; family Fabaceae; genus Saraca; species Saraca asoca. Next base: position 999 of record JANHAO010023253.1, read on the forward strand.
TGAGAGGATAGTTAAATGAGTGAAATATTTTGTTATCAGACCCCACTGGGTAAGTTGGGGTTGTGGTTGATGTCACTATATCTGTTGATTTGTTAGCCTATGATGGATCTTTTAGAGGAGAGTCTCTTTGAGGTAAAGGAAGTGTAGCTAACCCAAACATTCTTCATCGGTGTTAAAAGGAGCCAAATTTAGTTTTGAGAAGGTTGGCTAGCCATAAGAGGATCACAAACCATGCATGCCAATGAGTGCATATGTAGCAAGGTGGGACAATGATGTAGATGATACAAACATACCTGAGAGGATGCATATTTTTGAGGAAATTGTGGAATCATTCCAACTTGGAAACAAAAAAGAAAAAAAAAGAATGATGATGAATACAGAGGAAAAAACATCTGGGATATTTAGTCAATGGGCAACAAACATATATCTATTATTCAGTAAGAAAGGAGGGGAGGATATATTTTCTAGACCACTGGATGCAATAAAGAGGGAAGATATTCTCATGTTTTTGGAATTACATTATATGAAAAAATATGATATTCTATTTATAACAATGTACCAGAAGGAACGTTGTCTTGGTTTTTTGGAAAATCTTGTGGATGATGATATAGGAAACATGGATGAAAATGTTACTAAAAGAAAACTTGCACTGAAGTTACAAAAGATACTTTGGGTGATCAAAGAACTGGATAAAAAGTGGTTGCTCCTTTAAGTGGAAGAGTACTCCTATGATATACTATAACAAGCAATTTGATGAAGGATATGAAAATATGATTGTCTCCATTGCAAATTCTAGTTTCAATAAGCAGCTTTTTGAATACATAGCCAATATGCTCAAGGAGGCCCAATCAGAGTGCGAGAGAGATTAATATGAAGTTTAATTTGCATTTACCTCCAGTTAGCCAGCTCTTTGTTGATGTTAGTTACAAAAAGGCCCTCAAAGAAGTCATTTTATACTAATTGATGTAAGGTAGGATTATGTTCACTTGTAAGCAAATTTAGCAATCTTGAGAAATTTAGATTTTCAATTACTCTTGATAAAGTAGCAATAGATATCCAAGATGATTCAGAGGAATCTCCAGAGGATGTTGCTTCAATGTATAAATGCAAAACTTTTGAAACTTTAAAAGCTATAGAAAAGGGCTAGGCAAATGGCTGCCATGCATATCAGCAGTGATATATCCTTTAGGAAACATGTCTGTAGCATCTTCATGGATAGATCTTTAGTATTAACTAGCCTTACATTAGAAGGGAACTAAGTGATAGATTCCTTTCAAAGTTTGTAGGGGTTAAGTGGCTATGGAACAAAGCACTTCAAAAGTTTGAGGATGCTCAATGGCTTTTTATTCAAAACACTAAAGAAGAGGATCTTCTTCAAGCTAAAATAAAGTTGTTTGATGATGAGCTAGAAGAGTTGACATTGATATGTAATGATCATTTCCTAAAAAAAGGAGAAAGAATGTTCGGTCAGCTTTGGATTGAGCAGTGTAAATTAGTTTTACAAGATGCTATTATGAATTATATTCACACAAGGTTATTTTAGGACAAGGTCTTTGTGGCACCCTATCAGTTGAAGGACAATGTTAGTGCAAAAAAGAAAAGTCATAAATCCAAGGTTATGGCTTACTCAGTATAGTAATTACATATGTGCTATTTTGTATTTGGTGTAGAGGTATAAAGATGATGTTGAAATTGAAACTATGGGGTAGGTGAGGCTATGAGTATTAAAGGTACAATTGGGGATTGCTTTGATGTGGAAAGGGGAAGTCATATGTATATTAGTTTTTGGAAACAACTTTTGAAATGACTAGGGAATGCTTGATTTTCCTTAAGTAACCCATGACAATGAGTATATGGGCATTGAGACCAGAATTTATAATGCCAAATGATGTATTAGATAGGTAGAATTACCTAAGTAGGCATAGTAGAATAATTTGAGTTGGCTAGAAATTTCCAGATAGGTAGTGAGGTAGATTTATGCTTATAGGTTGGAAGCATGAGTTTGATCAAGTTTTAGTGAAAATGTTGAATATTGGTTACTAGACAAATTTCTTTGTATTAGGAAGTATGTGATGTGTTGCTTCAAAAGTTACAACTGTCATTTCATGGTGTTAGTAGAGGAACCAAAGATAATCAATCTAAATTGGTAGTCATGAAAGAAATTTCTTTTAGTTAAGCCTTGAACGTAAGTGAGTAAATTAGTCACTTACTACACCCTTAAAAAATGATCAATGTTCTAATGATTAAAATAGGCATGAATACAAATTATGCTATGTCTTATCTTAATTGAAATAGTTGAATGAGAATAGATTAGCATTATGCCACATATAATATGTGTAAGTATAAAAGTATGTAGGTATAGTGGTTAATTGAATCTTGGAAATTGTTTATGTGTTTGAAAATGAAATGAGTACTGGTGATGGCCTAAGTATTTTTGAGGAAATAGCACTACCTCTACGATGATGTTATGTACCACGTGGGTATTGTATCTTGGGTTGGTTAAGATAGATCAAGGTTTATATGAGAACTGTGTTTTGTGTAAAATTATGTGCTTGGTTAAAATGTATGATTGTGGGAGTATAGCTTTGCTAAAAAATGTTGATTTTAGAAGGATGCCATATCTAAACACTTGTATGCTTATAATGATATTGTTTTATCTAGTTATGAATGAGTATTATATTGATGAGTTAATATGGTTAACCAGTTGTGACATAAGTAGTGATGTATAAGCATAAAACTTTTGAGTGTAGGAATTAGAGATAAATGAATATTGTAACTAGGTTCCTGACCATACCTTTAGATTGTTACTTGAAGATAATAGATATAAGTTCATTCTTTTGATTCAGCATTGAGAACTTAGGAAAGAATCAAGAAAGGTTTGCCCTAGTATTATGTTTATCAATACTTAGGTCTTTTCATGCTTTTGGAGACTACAGGAATATGGTTAGAGATCCTGCCTTAAACATATCACATGCTCACTACCAAGTGTTACCTTGGGAGATGAAAAGCTAAATTTGATAATGAGCTTAACACCTTTAATCTTTTTTGCATTGCAAATGGCTGGAAGTGTTTAATTGCTGCTTCTCCAATCTAATAATGGTGATAAAGTTATTGCTATTTATGACAATGAACCCACTAGCATAATATCTTATGCACTTAGTGAAAAGTGAACTTATGAATTTCTTTTGGTGATGATTCCCTAAGTGCATAAGGAGGGAAAAGCAATGTATATTTTGTTAAGTCTCTAGATGAAAGATTCATCATTAAATAAGTCATAACAATAGAATCTGAAATCTTTTGAAGAATTTGCACCTCAGTATTTTAAGTACCTTACATATTTTGTAATCTCTAGAAGCCCAACTTGCCTTGCCAAAATTCTTGGTGTTTATTAGGTTTTTGTCAAGTACCTAAAAGTTGGCAAGGAGATGAAAGTGGATTAGATGTTTATGGAAAATCTCTTTTATAGTAGGAAAATTTCAAGGATATATGATCTGAAGGGCTCAACAAGATCTAGTTACAATATGGATATAACTAAGACAAATAAAGTAATGTTAGACATGAATATGTTAGAAACGTTGAGAACAAAATCCATGTTTCTTGAGAGAGCTGTGTGGAATGACACATTATTTTTGGCATTTGTGGATGTGATGGATTATTCGTTGTTGGTTAGGGTGAGTGATAAGATTTGGTAAAAAGGAGCAAATCAGAAAACTCCACTCCAAATAATATCCTTTCGTAAAGGTCCTGAGGGAAAACCATGGGAAAGAAAAGAAGACCTGGAAATCTGAGTCTCTCATGATGGATAAGTACCCCCATCTATTTGAATGACTAATTGGTATGGACCCTCAGTTCTTATGATTTTGGACCTTCATTCTTAGTAAATAGTCTGAGACTTCGTTCTGATCCTCTATAACTATGTTTTTAGAATTCAAGGAGGAATTCTTTTGTTGAGGGGAAGAGTTTGTGATACCTTAAAAGGAAAATAATAAAAGAATGGGGAAATAGAAATATATTTCTAACGGACCAAATTACAATTTTTTTAAATTTTTGCTAGGGTTGTAACATAATTTTCCCTTTTCTAAGATATCGATAGCTCAATGGGGTCAAATTACAAATTGCCCCAATTTATGTTATGATTTATTGTCCCTAGTACTAGCTTCTTTCTCCATGCATCCAACCTTCCTTTTTTAGAAACCTCCCCTACTTTTGCAAGTTTTTAGGCTTTCGACTTCTGCACTTCGACTTGTCACTGTCTGATTAGCTTTGGTACCTCTTTTCCTTCCTTTCTCTTCTTTGGCACCTCACCTTTTTTGGTCTACCTCAGTACCAACTCCTTCTTTCTTAGAGCTTAAATCGGCCTCTCGATGGTGATTCGTCATGATCTAAGCTACCCACTACTCCCTCTATTGCTCGTGAGTATTCCTAAAATTTAGATTTATTTTATTTTAATGACTTCAAGTTTTCAAAAAAAATCTTACATAAAACCCTAACCCTCAAAATTGATGTATATTGAAATAATTTTGTTCATCAGCTCTAGTAATATTCCTATCAAAGAACCAAGCACATTGACATCAAATTTTTGAGTTTCAGTTGAATATCTAAGTAGGTGATTCTAGTACTTGATTATGAAATAATAGCTTTAGATATTGTAGTCCAATATTAGCATAGGATAGGTGTGGTTAGTTAAAGGGCTTTAAATTTAAGTTCAAGTATTGATTATAATACTGGTTATACCTAAATAGTTTGAGTGACTCAAATTCTCAAGTTGAATGAATTAGTACTGTGTGGACCTTTCTTGTAATATTGACCATTTCATTTGGAAAATTTGATCTGTTAAGAAATTCCTGAGGTGAATAGATAATCTTACTCTCCTGGCAAATCTCGTCTTGCAATATGAAATAATTTTGTTATTGATTTTTGATTAATTATGTTTTTGATGTTAACTTATTTTAAATGTTTAATTATTTGTTATATATACGAAAAGGATTTGCCATGATGAAATTATGCATTCTGGAACTAATGATTTCATGTTATTATATGATGTATAAATATGAAAAGGACTTGGCATGTTTTGTGTTTTTGTAATAAATACAATTTACAAAACCCATGATTTTATATTATAGAGATATGGAATTTTGGATATTTTTGAAGTTTATGCTACCTAGAATGTTTAATGATATGACCTAATTATTGATATTATGATATGAATAGAATGTTTCTTATTTATGAATAGACTTGGTAGCATAATGTTTTCCAAATGTTTAATTGTTTTGAAATCCCAGATCCATTGGTAATTCCCTAGAAACTCTCAAGTGCACCTATGATTAGAATATTTCCTGGAGAAATAAGGGGGGAGAATATTTGATCATATGAATATATGAACATTTGATTGGTGTGTTTGGATGGATTATGGCGATGTTTGTTAGGCTGGTTACCTATAAGAATTATCCTTTGGATTCCAAATGTATTTAAATGAAAGAGAAACTTTTGAATATCTTCTTTGTTTATGCCATGATGACTATAGTATCACACTCTATTGCTTATTTTACTTTTGCGGAATACTATATTTTAATCATTTGACTTTCTTGATGGATGAAAGTTTCCAAACATATTTTGAGATTATGACTTTGAATGGGTAAGCTTAGCTTTATGGTTATATACATATTTTATCCTTTGGATTTTGAATATGATTTATTAACTGGATTTTGGTTTTCTGTGGAATTATTTGCTCACTGAGTTTCTATGAAACTCACCCTATTTTTTGCCATATTTTTTAGAGCCTGAGGATACCCCCACTGTCCCTCTTCATCATACTGATCCAGCATTTGCTCATTGATCAAGTAGATTACCATCTGTAGAGCCTAAAGGTATATTGATGGTGAAAGCTTGGCAGTTGGTAGAATTGTTTATGTGCATGTGTTTTGATTAATGTATCCCCAGTAGGATGTAGATTTGTTTTATCTAGGACGATGTGATTTTGAGTTATTGTTTAGGATATGTATGGGACATGTAGCTTTTGTTTGTTGTAAAGGCTTTGTGCCCAAGTGTCTGGAAAATAAAGGAAACTCTGCTAGATTTTTGGTAGAATTTAAAATGTAAATATTTGTTTATGCATTAGTATAATTTTTGTCTTTGGTATGTTAGGTTAATTAGCAAAGATTCTATATTTTAGGCTTGTAGTGGGTTTCCCATTGGTGACCTTCTACGTTGGTCATGTCCCATGGATCGAGGTGTGACACCACCTGATCTAGTCTCTCTAGCACAACTAACCTTTGATACCAATTGTCTCTGGCCAACAGCTTTTTAGCTAAAATCATTCAGCGTATGATGCCAACTCTTGGTCAACATACTAGCTTTTCAATAAATTCAAATTACACTTGGATAGATATTCAAGGAATTAAGGATTTTAAATCTCATATGCAACATGCCCGCAAGCCAATATGAGCGTATAGTCAAAGCATTAGCACATCTGAGTTTCAAGCAACATGCCACACAAAAAGCCTCTAGTGCATATCAAGAAGGAACTTTTCAAAAATAAGGATAGGGATAACTCCATTTTATTAATATATGCCTCATTACATTGTTTTAAGTGTATAAAGGGAGTATCTTTAAGCTTCACACTCTGTCATTGTACCCACCAGGTCATTGGATGTGCCCCCTTTAAAGAGCATTCTAAGCAAAAGCCTTATTGACAAGAGTAGATGTACTTTTTCTCAGTTGACAAAAGGACTTTTCTCCTAGCTCCTAAGCGTTCTAATGTGCTATCTCATATGGACACGAAGATAAAAATGCAAAGGTCAGAACCATATACTTTTCTACTCGCATTGGACAAATGATCAATACTAAAAAAATACAAATACCCCAAAAATGGAAAAAATTTGGAAAAATACTCTACAATTGTATTTGCTCCCAAATTCACACCACAAGGCCTCCTCCTTATACTTGATTTTTGTGCCAAGTTTCATCCAAAATTGAGGACATTTGCCTATCGAATTGGTTCACAAGGCTGACTTGTGACACTTAGGCACGTGAATGTTATGCGTCACCTTCCTAGCCTCAAATGGTGGTGGTGTTAATACCACTCAATTCCATTCTCCGAACTCTATTTTTTGGACTTTTTCTAGAATTTTCTAGAATTAACATAATTTTTCATAAATTTGCCCAATATTTATATATATTATTTGAAGTTATTTGTGCTTGAAAGTGTATAATTTCTAATATTTGGGCTATAATATAAAATTTTTGTGAATTTTTAAACATTGTTTGACTTATAAACTAATTTTAGCATGCTTATATGCATAATAAATAATATTGTTGGAATCATTTGACTTGCGTTATGCCATTGAAATTTTGTGTAATTGTGAGTCCGCCTATTGTGGACCTTGTTACAAAAAAATTCTGGAAATTGAATGATTGAAATGTTGGATGGATTAATGAGGGTGTTATGTTAATAATATTTAAATAGCATATCAGTAGGATATTATTAATATAACTCATTGGTGATAACACAAGAATAGAATTAAATTTTATGTTCTTAAAACTTTAAACACCCTAGAGGAGTTAGGTTTTAGGGATATAGTATTCAATTCTTATATTATATTATTAAATGTTAAATACCCTTCTGTATTAGATCTTATAATGTAATACTATGTCAAAATTGCATAGTTTTGAGGAAACTCTAGCATGATTAAAGTTGGACATGTGTTATTGAAATTTATGATTAATTTCATAAATTATTGTTTCTCAATTTTGTGGTCTATGCAATTGACTTCTAAGGGAGCAGTGAATGAGACATACTATGAGGATTAAACTAAGTTGTTAAAATTATATGTAAAAAATCACCAGCTTGCACTTCACATTAAGAAAAAAAGAGATAAAAGTCAACGACAATCCCACTTCAGCATAATGGCTCCTTATAAGGAACAGATACACTTAGATAGAGTGAACTTGATGACTATAAAGTACTTTATGAGTAGAACCACATGTCATTACCTCTCTTTGTTAGGAAAGACCAAGTGATAGTCTTAGTGGAATTCATGAGAACATCATAAAGTTGGTACATTTCCATAACCACCAAAAGGAGATAAAAGTGGAGTTAGGTGAGAGTTATCTTATATGGCATGCTTTACAGTCTCATCTCGCTCAATTTGATGTTTTGAAAACATCAAGTCACACCCAGAAAGGTAAATGAAATGATCTCCATTGTTAGTTAGGTGGGATACAATATGTGGAAAGGAAAGATTCACAATGCTTACTTTGTTTCTTATGGATAAAGTGATGAACATAGAAGTAAGTCACATCAGAAAGACAATAAAGAAAAATCCAATTCAGGGAAAAAAAAGGTGATGAAGATGCATAACATTCAAGGGCCAAGAAACTTTTGTTTAAAAGGAATAAGAGGTTCTGCCAAAGGTAGGGACCAATGAAAGCCAGCTATTTTAAGTTGAAGAAATGGATTGCAAAAAAGAAGCATGGCAATAGGAAATAAGATGAGACCAAGTGGCGAAGAACTAATTGTCAAACTAGGTGATGATGATAAAATGCAGTGAAGATATAATTGGCATTTTGGAAGCAAAAAGGGGGGAAATGGATGAAAGATCCCAATGATGTGGTATAGAAGTCTAAGTCATGTCTTTAGGAGTAATTGATGACAAAAAAAAAGAAAAAGAAAAAAGGATCCTGCATAACTTAGATTTCAACACATAATTGATTGTATCAAGAGAAATCCCTCTGTTAGAGTTAAAGCAAGAAAGAAAGCCTAGAAATAAAATCTACTAAAGTAGATTCATACCAACATTAGTGGCACAATGACACCAACCATTTTGGATGGATACCAGTTCTTCATCACCTTTATAGATGATTGCTCAAGGTCAAATTGGGGAGGAGGATCAAATATGTTAATTCTGATTAAGGTGGTAAGTACTATGGTAGGTATGAGGAGACAAGAATAAATCCTAATGTGTTTGCCAACTATTTCCAAAAATGTGGAGATTAAGGTGAGATACCTCATGCCAATGACACTCGAGCAAAACAACATTGCGAAAGGAAGGAACTGCACATTAATAGATATGATAAGGTACATATTGATGCATTTGGCTTTACCTGACTTTCATGGAGTGATTAAAAAAAACCACTATGTATGTCCTAAATCAAGTCCCAACAAGTCTATGCCTAAGGCTCCACATAAGTTATTGTTTGGCAAGAAGCCTAGTTTAAGGCATTTCCATATAGTAGAGTCGAAGTGAAGCGATATAATAAAATTAGTAGAGAAACTTAATTTAAAGATTATTGGTAGTTACTTCATTAGATATTGTAGCAGCTCCCAATGTAGCAAATTTTATTATCCAACTTATACCATTGAAATCATTGAGTAAGTTTTTACTATTTTCTTTATGGACTGATTGGATAGTGGGAGCAAATGACTATATAACATCACTACTAAAAGGAAACAAGTTATCATTCCACTAGCACCTTCATTGGTTGAAGTGTATGAGATTGATCGCAAAGTTGATGAGTTCATCATCGGTAGAAGCTGAGGAGTTGGGAGCTCTAATAATGTAAAAGTCTCCATTATAAGGTCCCATAAGGCTTGTAGGCAGCAATCATAGATGTTCATTACTTGCAAAAGTACAGGTTTGATGTCAATGAAGACATTGATCCCATTAACTTTTTAAAAGCCATTTTCCTTCTGAATTTGTAAAGTGAACGAACATCATGAAGGATGAATTGGCTTTAGTGTAAGTGAGTTATGTGTAGGAACTTGTGTAGTTACTTGTTGAATGTAAGCCTGTTAAATGTAAATGGGTTTTCAAAACTAAAAGGGATGCCAGAGGGGAAATTGAAAAGTACAAGGTTAGATCTGTAGTAAAAGCTACACACAGGGAAAGATGTTGATTGTAAAGAAACTTTCTTGTCAGTTTTGATTAAAGATTTCTTTTGAGTTATTACGGCGATGGTGGCTTATTTTGAGCTTGAGCTTTATTAAATAAGCTAAGCATGTTTGGCCTTGCTAAATGGTGATTTGTCATAAATAATTTACATGAGCCAACTAAATGGTTTCTAAGAGAAGGAAAATAGCACTTAGTATGTGAATTAAATTATCCATAGTCAAGTGTCTAGACAATAGTAACTCAAGGTTAATGTATCTATAATTACTTCTCTTGGATTTAAAAAGAATAATACAGGTTAATGTATCTATTTTAATATGGATGTGCATAGATGTGTGATCCTAGTACTTTAAGTGGATGATATTCTCCTTGCTGGTAATAATATGAGCCTCATGATAGAGACAAGGCAGATGTTGTCGACTTATTTATGAGGGATCTCATTGATGCTTTTTGTGCTAGGCATATAGATCCACATGATAGATCCCCACATCTTGGATTATCTCAAAGATTGTTATTGAGAAGGTGCTCAAGAGGTTCAAAATGTTTTATGTGCACTCAAGGTATTGCACTCTTCTAGAGAGATGAGTTTCTTTCTTAAGCCCAATGTCCTCAAAATAATGGAAAGTCCGAATATATGATATAGGTCCTATGTGCTGCCAATTGTTGCTAGCCTAATGTATGTTCAAGTGTGTACACATTCTGATATTGTTTATATGATTGGTGTACTTGGAGACATTTGAGTGATTTGGTTAGAAATATTGGACTACTATAAAGAAAGTTATAAGGTACATGTAGGGTACAAAGAATTTCATGCTAACCTATCACAGACTTGGTGATCTGGTGGTTATAGGCTATTTTAACTTCGATCTTATGGGGTGCTCAAATGACGAGAAATCAACATGTGGTTATATCTTTATGATGATATGGGGAGCTATTCTATGGAAAAAATATTGAGTAGTCAATAACAACAACATCTATTATGTAATCAAAGTGTGTCGCATATTGTGAAACCACTTATAAGGCTATTTGGTTAAGGAATATGACATTTGGATTCATAGTTATAGAGAGCACTTCTA
>JANHAO010023254.1:0-11950 GCA_026873985.1 Saraca asoca
AATATAAATCTCAATGTTTATCTCCTATAATTTCTCCTAAAATATCTCCTTCTAAGTAAGGAGACGGGCAGCTTGTTTTTCCACAAATTGAATGGCAACAATTACCCTTTATGGGTTGACTTTGTCGAACTATGGTTCATGGCCAATGGAATCAATGATCACTTGACCACAACTACTGAAAATATTCCTAATTTAAGAAAACATTGGAAGAAAACTGATGCACAATTGTGTATGTTATTATGGCAACCCATTATTCTGGAATTGATTGTCTATTTCCGTCTTTACAAGACATGTTATCTTTTTTGGGAACAAGCCAAACAACTTTACACCAATGGCATTCAAAGGATATACAGTGCAGCCACCAACTTAGTGAATCTCAAGCAATCTGACCATAACATGTCTTGACCAAGGCTCAAGCAGTCATCTCTGATATCAAATGATTAATTGTCACAACTCATATCAAAGAATTAGAAACCAAATTGGATCAACTATGTATGGTTTTTATCCTTCTTGGAATTCATTCAGACTATGATTCTGCGCTTAATTAAATCCTTACAAGTTTAGAAGTTCCTCCTATTAGGAGTTTGATTTCAAGGTTACTCTGTCAATTAGAAGTTCCTCCTATTAGAAGTTCCTCCTATTAGGAGTTTCATGGCTAAGGGGGAGGCTATGTTAATAGAGGCGGTTGTAGTACTAGACGCCATGGTGGTAATCGTCTTATTATACCTATTGCAAAAAGCTTGAGTACATAGGATTGTTGTTACTTTCTCCATGGATTCCCTGAGAAAGGGAATAGAGTAGCAAATGTCGCACAATTTGAAAATGAGGTAAACAATCAGAATTCTCAATCTAATGTATTATTGGACTCCGAGTACAAACAATTTCTTCAATTTAAGGCCTTCCTACAAGCTTAATCTTCAACAGCTACCACTTCCACTAGTAATTCTGTAGCTTGTCTATCATAAACACATGATTCATGGATCCTAGAGTCTGGAGCATCCAAGTCTCTCTTTATTTGACAAACGCCTTGGTCATCCAAGTCTCTCTTTAAGTTTTGAAAAATTCATCCTCATTTTTCTAGTTTACAGTTTTTAAATTGTGAGTTATGTCAACTTGATAAACATGTCTATTCATATTTTCCGAAAAGAATCAATAATAGGGCCGAGTATTCATTTTCCATTGTCCATTCTGATGTTTGGAGTCCAAGTCGAGTCACTTTATCCTTAGGTTTTCGTTATTTTGTTACTTTTATTGATGATTATTCAAGATGCACTTGGTTATATGTAATGAAAGATTGTTCAGAATTATTTTTTATTTTTGCATCTTTTTGTTCTAAGATTAAAAATTAATTTAACAAGTCTATCCAAATATTGCATAGTGATAATGCTAGAGAATATTTCTCTGCTAAAGTTTCTTCTTATTTATCCTCTCATGGTATTTTATATCAATCTATTTGCCTTCATACCCCTCAACAAAATGGAATTGCTGAATGTAAAAATTGCCATTTAATTGAGACAGCACACACCTTCTTGCTACATTATAATGTTCCTATTCATTTTTGCAGTGACATCGTTCTCACCGCTTATCATCTCATTAATCGCATGCCATCTTCTATTTTAAATGTTCAACATGATATTTTGTACCCTAATGAAACCCTTTATCCCATTTCCCTTTGTGTTGTAGGTTGTATTTGTTTTGTTTATGATCTTTCTCTAGGTCTCGACAAAATGTTTGCCAAAGCTATCAAATGTGTCTTCTTAGGGTATTCTTGTCTTAAAAAAGGATACACATGCTACTCTTCAATGTTGAATCGTTACTATGTCTCAACAGATGTTATCTTCTTTGAAACATCTATATTTCACCACATCCATTGAGTCCTCTATAGTCTCCTAAGTTCTAGCCACCCCTCAATTTGCCTATCTAGAGTCATCAATATCTCAACTCCAGATCAACAGCCTCGACTTCTCACTTAACATTGATGTCCTCGCATGGTAGACACTGAAGAAGCTCTTATTGAAATACCGAGTGACTCACCTTCGGTCCAAATGGTTGCACCGGCCCTAGATCCTCCTAATAGCATTTTCATTGCTCTCTGTGAAGGTAATCGTTCCACTCGTAACCCTCATCCCATTTACAATTTCTTAAATTACCATTGCTTATTACCAACCCATTATAGTTTTGTATCTACCTTGTCTTCTGTTTCCATATCTAAGATAGTTGAGGAGGCTCTCTCTCATTTGGGGTGGCGCCAGGCTATGATTGATGAAATGATTGCTCTAGACTCCAGTGTAACATGGGACTTGTTCTTTTACCTCTTAGTAAAACACTTGTAATATCTCGATGTGTTTACACACTGAAAGTCAGCCTTAATGGTGAAGTCGATCATTTGAAGGCTCATCTTGTAGCTAAAGGCTACACTCAGACTTTTAGAGTTGACTATATTGATACTTTGTTGTGTGGCTAACATTGCCTTTGTACGCCTACTTATCTCCATGGTTGCCATTTGCAACTGGCCCCTTCATCAATTAGATTCCAAAAATGCCTTTCTTTATGCTGATTTACAAGAAGTGTATATGGAGCAACCTCTTGGGTTTGTTGCGCAGGAGGAGTCCAAACTAGTTTGTCGCTTAAACAAGTCCTTTCATGGATTGAAACAATCACCTTGGGCTTGGTTTGGAAAATTTAGTCAAGTTGTTCAAGCATATTGAAGGATTCAGAGCAAAGCTGACTACTTGGTATTTTATCAATACTCTTCATCTACTCTTTGCATATTTTTAGCGGTGTATGTGGATGATATAGTCATCACTGAAAATGATGATATTGGCATTGATCAGTTGAAGCAACATCTATTTAAACATTTCCAAACAAAAGATTTGTGTAAGTAGCAGTATTTTCTTGGGATTGAGATAGCCCAATCAAAAGATAGGATCGTAATGTGTCATAGAAAGTATGCCTTAGATATCTTGGAGGAGACAGGGATGATAAATTATAAACTTGTAGAATCTTTGATGGATCCTAATATTAAGCTTCACCAGACTAGGGGGAGTTGTATTCAAATCCAGGAAGATATCGTAGACTGATTGGAAAATTGAACTACCTCATTCACTAGACTTGACATTTCCTTTACAGTCGGTGTTGTTTGTCAGTTTTTGAGTTCTCGTGATGATCACCGAGAAGCAGTGAATTGAATAGTCAAATACATCAAGAAAGCACTTGGAAAAGGATTGTTATATGAAAATCAAGGAAGTATTGAAATTGTTGGGTGTACAGATTCTAATTGGGTAGGATCACCAGTTGATAGATGTCCCACCTCAGGATACTATGTTCTTTTTGGAGGAAATCTGATCTCATGGAGGAGTAAAAGGCAAGCTGTAGTTACAAGGTTGAGTGCAAAGGCTGAATATCGTGCTATGGCTTTAATTACTCGTGAATTGGTATGGCTGAAGCAACTAGTCCCAAAGCTATAGTTTTGTGAGATAGGACCTATGAAAACTCATTTGTGATAATCAAGTAGCTTTGCACATTGCATCCAATTTGGTTTTACATGAAAGAACCAAACATATAGAGATTGATTGTCATTTTGTTCGAGAAAAGGTTCTATCAGAAGACATTGTGACTTCACCAATTCTAAATCAACTGGTAGACATCTTTACCAAATCTCTCTAAGATCCAAAGGTTGATTATATTTGTAACAAACTTGGTGCATATGACATATATGCTCCAACTTGAGAGGGTGGGTAGAATTATGTAAATAAAATATGTACTTATCTGTTTTAGATTATTTAGTAGTTATCTATATCTATTCCTTACTAGACTAGGCATTAGAGTTTTATTTGTTAACTATATCTTTTAATATAAATAAAAGTTCTCTAGCTGAGGTTTCTCCCAAGCCATTCACAAAATCTCTAATTTCAAGTGAATGATTTACTGATGAACATACCGGAGGAATCTAGAGATGAAATTTCTCTATTTGGATTATGGAAAAAATGAAAAAAATCCAGCAAATTCAATAAAAGCAACAACTCAGAATTCTCTCTTTTATTAAGATTCCAGGTGAAATAAAACCTAGCTGTCCTGTGATACATATTTTTCTTAAAAAAAAAGTTGATTCAAAGTAACTACTGAAACTGGGTTTCTGATTTTCATTTCAATTGATAGCCTTCAGTTTTGGAGGTGATATTTCACATAGGTAGTCAAGGGTTTGCAAGGGGAGTCCGATTCTCAAGACCCAATTATGTAGAGAATGTTTGAAGCTTTTATGTACTTTTGGTTGGTGCCGCACTTGTTATATTACTAAACAATCAGGTAGGACCTTGATTAGCAGTTCATAAAAACAAACAGACTTTAAGAGGAAAAAAGTATCTTTTATCTTTGGAATCAAGGTGAATAAATTTTAGCTTCAAAGAGTTTTCATGAGTATAAGCATTGTAAAGGAGGAGAAGTGACATAATTTTCCTCTTTTTCTCTAAGTGGATGATCCTCGAACACTGTTTACTACCTATAGTTCTGCATTGGAGAGTAACCCTAAAGGAAGCAAATTAGTTCATAGTTATGATTGCCAGGCCACTCCATGGCACATGGTGCAGCTCTGGAGAGGGTTTATTCAAACAACTGTGGCATTTTAACTTCAACTCAGTGCAGCATGATGTGCACGATTTTTGCTGTTTGATGTGGGTCATGGCATGTGACATTTGTGCCACATTGAAGCCAGCATGTGAAAGGGTATAAACATATAAAAGGCTGAAGTCGAAGGTGTTGTTTTGTCATTTTGTTTGTTTTGCCATATTGTAGCTGTTTTAGGAGGATCCCTTACACTCAATATCTGTATTCTTTTAATATGTAATTCTTCTCCTATTAAAGAAATCTGCATTGGCTAGTTTGATTTTTCCTTTTTATATAAAATAAAAAGCCTTATGTGATTAACAATTCTTTATCCATGCTTGTTGTGTCTCATCTCCAAGCTGATGAAGCTTGAACTAAGTCAATTAAGTTTTGTTTTTTGTTTTCTGTACAGATAAGAGATAAATTTGGGCATCAAGTAGAAGCCTTCTTTGTGATACTAAATGTTGTTCAGTTTCACTTATTGTTCTATTGCACACGCCCGCTTCCTAACATATTTGCTTTGGGTATAGGTAAGAAGTTGGAGTATAACTCTCAGCTTTATATTTCTGCTGCCCCCCCCTGCTATGTTAAATGACAAAATGTTGTATGATTACATCAAGGGGAGAAAACAGCACCCAGGCAATAAAATAAATGGGTCTTGTAGTGATATCTAGAACTCAAAAGGAAAAGAAAAAGGAAAAAAGAAGACAAGCTCTTGAACTCCCCAAGATGATGAAACTGTATAAATGAATGAACCGTAGAGAGGTCCCTTACAGCTTGTTTGGGTGGATGGAATGATTTTGATGGGATGAAAATGGGAATGGGAATGAATGGAATGTAATGATCATCGGTGGTCATGTTTAATATGGTCAGGCATGGAATGAACATTTCATTCTATAGAGAGCAAATTATAGATTGTGGATATCTCTACAAGAAGTTTTGCCTGTCCTCTTACAGTCTTGCTGTCAAAACTTGTAGAGCCAGTGTGATGGAAGGGCTAAACCAAATACCACATTAAAAGATGCTGTCTGCATAACTTATACCATGGCACTTGGGAAATGGCTTGGGTATAGGCACTAAGGCACAAGGAACATATGTCATGGGACAGATTTTACTTTCGTTGGTAACAAGATATTAGTATTGGTCCCATAAGATATTGCAGACCCAACAAATGCTTTAATGTGATCTATCTACTGCAAATGCTCCCGCGTGATAATACATTATAAAAATCGGAAACACTTGCTGCTTAATGGATCTGTGTATCTTCTCTCTCACTTCCAAATTTGCCTTGACATTTTTATCTACCAGCTTAACTGCTACTCTTCTGTTAAATCCTTAATTCTAGAAACTTGATGAGCACATCAGATAAGTATATTGCTCTATCTCTATTTATTTTGTAGTGAACTTGGCATATGGATACTGGTTCAAGGGGAACTTTTATGCAGCTCTAAATCTTCTGGTATGTGCCCTTTATGTATTAGTATCAGGTACAGAATTTGAATTCTGTAAAAAATGAGCTCATCATTTTTTTTTTCTTTGAATAATATACATATTTAGCGTACCCCAGAACTTTGGGCTTAAGAGTTTTCCCCCCTTTCAATACTGACTATTATTACCAGTTGTTCAATAATGAGCCCTTTTATGCCAGAATCAGTTTCCTGACCTAGTGTTTTTACAGTAGACTGTTTATTGGTTTTCTTTTTTAAGAAGAAGTGATACAAAACAGTAGGAGGATAATGTATTCTCCTTAGCCTGAAAAAAAAAAAAAAGCAATAAGTCAGGTAAGCTCAACAAAAACAAATAACATCCAACATTAGAGCTCTCCAATCCCTTTGAATGTCCATCATGGAGATTCCTTGAAAGAAATAAGGGGTTGAGCACCAGTGAAAAGCCAAAAATATACTCCTATCTGTGTTGCATGATTAAATCTAAAACTAAAATTTATTTCTAGTGGCCCAATTATTTCATTTGATCCAAATATACCATATGACCGCATAATTCAGGATACTTATAGAGCTGTTTTTATTTTTTTTTTCCGCACAAAATTAGAAGTAATTGCTTTCAAGTAAAGGATGAACAATTTAGTACTTTTAATTTTGATAACAAACACAGTGGATATACTTTTTTTTTTTCTGACTGGAATGAACCCCTCTTTGGATAATGAATGGCTGGCTGAATTGGATTGTGTTGCAAGAGGAGATTCAGCATATGATTAATACTTTCCTGTCCACGGGGCTGGATGGTATGTTTCAGTTTGACACAAAACCAGCTAGAAGTTTGAAAGATTTCAATGTAGATAAGTTGACTTCATTGGTAGTAAATTGGGCTCATCTGGGGACAAAGATGCACATACCAGTGGTATTGTTGATATCGGAGCTGTTGATAGCTTACATTTTCAATTTTGACATCCTAAGTATTTTAAATTTTAACCTCAACTTGGATTGTTATGTTAATTATAAGAATGGATATGCTACTCAGTATTTTTACCCATTTTGTGATGATTAATATGTGTCCAGTGTGTGCTTACTAAAGTATGTAAACACATAAACTTGCAGTTTGACAACCTTGCTTTTACTTACTGGTCTTTTACTGTTATTATGTATGAGACCTTCTGACATTAGTAGGTTTTCAGTTATACAGCATGTTGGTTGCTCTTTGACCTTTCTGAGATGATCTATTGGCACTTTTCTTGGTGATCAGATATTTGCTACCACTGTATTCAGATGTGATATGCTGCTACTTCTGTGTCCCCTTGGGCTGCAGCTTCTGTTGGTATGTTATTGTTTTCTTCCTCTAGCTTTGTTTTAATTTGTAATTTTTCCTTGAAGTTTCTCTATAGTGTCCAGAGTTTGTCAAATTGTGAATTTTTTAACCTTCATGTTATGTATCTTACTATTCGTATTGTTTATTGTTTAATGGTGATATATTGTTTTTTCCCTACTGCTTATGCTACCTAAACTTCCCTTTGCTCTGCCCCTCAAAAGATAATGGCAAAGAAATCTGCAACTTTCTACTCAATTTTTAAGAAATAGAGAACTGAGAAGGTAGAGAGAAACACAGTAGAAGGCAAAATCTAGTCATTGAAAGAGTTGGATACACCATATGCATGACATTGACCATTGGTATTTATAAAGCTACTAATACAACACAGTGACACTTGCACCTTTTACTCTGGGTTGCATTACAGTAATCCAATAGCACTTAAACTTCTACCATACAGGGTGGTTATTTGCCTTTATGGTCATCTCCTCAGCTTGTAATTTATAGTCTTTTTGCTCTTTTCTTGGAGGATTGCCTATCCTTTAGACATGTACTCTTCTTCTTTCTTTTAAAGAAAAAAAAAAAATGTTACATGTTACATCCCTGCTTAGCTTTGCAATTACTACCTTCTATTTGGAAGATAATGCTCCTTCTATTTAGCCTTTTAATTTCCTGTGGTGAGTTTTCTTCCTCTTATTTTCTGTCCTTGTTTTCTTGTGACATGATTGTGAAATTGTAGAATGTGTTTTGTCAATTTTGAACTCAAGTTAACATGATCAAGGTTTATCTCTAATAAGCATCATCTCTTTAAGGGAAGACAAGAGAGGTTTCATTGCCGGAAGCTTTGAAACGTTGCACTTGGATGCCTTTGTTATGCATAGGTTGGTGAATTTTGGTTTTTCTATCTGTAATTATAAATTACAAGCCAAATTATTGTGTAACTTGTATGCTAACTGGCTTTGGCTCTGAGGCTTTCCTCCACACAGGTCTTACCACATTGATCGATTCAATTATGTGGAATAGGCTATTGTGGCCTGAATTTGAAGTTTTTTGGTTCAACTCTGTACTAAACAGGAGTTCAGAATGGGGTGTATCCTTAGTCAGATTATGTCACATTGAAATATCTGTAGAGCATGAAAATATATGCTCTACATAATTTATAAGCAGTGGATTTCTGGTTTCTGCTGGCATTTCAACTGCACCCTGAATATGCAAGGAATTGATTCGATCTGCATGCCGGTGCTTCCAAAAATTGCATTCAAATAGAATCTTATGGCATGGGTTAAAAGGGAGGCAAACTGTAGTTCTATTCACGTCCTCTAAAAGTGTTAATGCTTCTAGTTCTTTGCTATCAGTGCTACATCTGATCTTTGCATTGTCTATTTCTTCTTGAAGGGTGATAGGTGTAGGAAATGACCTGTGTTGATATTGGTATTAAATTTTTTTCCAAATAAAGAATCTCCCATGAGTAAAATTTGGCAAAATCTTTCCAGTGCAATTTGATCTCTTTACTTTGTCATCGCACATCCATCAGCATCCTTTACCCTTCATGGTAATTTATATAGCACACTTCCCCTACAGAGTAGTATTTTCTATTATTGAATGGCAGGGAAGCACTTTACCACTCTCAAAGCTTCTGATTATCAAGTGCTTGCCCTATTAAATAATTAACAGGTAATGCTACTCTGGGGTGAAATGAATTGGAAAACTCTTGAGAAGATAAATCTGATTTTGTTTTTCTGTTTCTTGGGTCCAATATAAATACCACTTTCTCCTTGCTTGTAGTTCCTGGTGAGGATGAAACTTCTGACTTGGTTTGCATGTTGATGTGATGAAAGAATTATTGGAGTATCATTATCTAGTATCTTTAGCATTTTTCTTTTCTTGCAATCTTCTCCCTTTTTTTTCTTTCTTTTTTTTTTCTTTTGAAATAAATCTATTCCTTTACAAGATTTTTCCTAGACACATGCTTTTCACTGGTATTTCACCTCGGCGCTACCCCGTTCACTGCTTGCTGCATATCCTCTTTCTTTGGTAGGTCTTTGATCTCTGCTTTTACACACATTGATTTTGTGCTAATTGCTTGAACTGACTGCTAACTTCATATGATGGTTTTTCTTTGAAATTTGATGAGTTTCTTCTTTGCAGCTTGGCCTCTTTGTTGACAGAAGAGTCCGGTCCTTCATCATTCCAGTTCTTGCCTTCATTTTGCTTTATTCTAAGCTACCTCACAAGGTACTACACATAAAATATGAACTTTTGTAGCTTGATTTGAACAATGTGTATGTAATACCATTTTGATAAATAATGCAGGAGCTTCGCTTTATCATAAGTTCAGTTCCAATCTTCAACTTGTCTGCTGCAATTGCAGCTAACAGAATGTAAGATCCCTTTGTTTCATTTCTGTTTAAAAATAAAAGGAACCTTTTAAGAATGTAAGCTTTTTCTTTTGGTGAATTATATCCCAATTATGAACAGGACACCATATTATGTAATTTGGATGAGTTTTATATGGGTTAAAACTTGTTAAGTGGGGTCTCTACTGTTGAAAAAATAATTAGGGTTTTGGTAGGGAGAGAGTAGAGAAGCTAGAGAGAGTTGAAGAGAAAAACTCTTGATATATTATAGAATCAATAAGATGGCTGAATTCTACATAAGACTAACCCTAGTGCTCTATCTATATAGAGCTCCTACCCTTCACTTTGGGTGCACTACAAGTAACCCCATAACATAACCTAAGCCCATAATATAATCTAATTTCTAATATTACTTTCTAACGCTCCCCCTCAAGCCGAAGCTTACAAAGCTTAAGCTTGTTGCATAAAAAAATAAAATGCAATAAAAATAACTATAAATAAAAAAATAAAATGCAATAAAAATAACTATAAAGAAAACTTGAACTTCAAAGGCCATGAACAGTTGTGACAGACATAACATGCGAATAACTTCCCCTGAACGCAAACACTCAAACCCAAAAAATAATGCCAAAACCTCAGCAGATACAACTCCTAGAAGTCTTCATCCGACTGCCCTTGGTTCCTCCTTCAACTTTCTTCTAGCTGTTCTCCTCAGCACAAATGACACAACTTTCAGAAGTCTTTTGCTAGCTTCCCTTCAGCTGCTTCCTCAACTTCTTAACTAGTCCTCAAAATTACCAACACTTGTGGTTGATGTTACACCAAAACTACCAATACTATCACAAACCAAGTTGTTCCCAAGTTGTATTCATTGCAGCCAACACCAAGACATTAAAGGAAGAGATGCACTAAAACCAAAAAACAGAACTCATCAAGAACCAATTCATTGCCAAGCAGCCAAAATGAGTGGTCCAAACCACTTCAAATTGAGGATATCCTCACCAAAAATCACATGAAGGCATCAAAAATCACAAAATTCGCTAAACAGTGCTTCAAATCACATGAAGTAAGTCTAATATGCATAGGAATTGGGCAGCAACTTCGTTGTTATAGTCTTTTTTTTTTTTTTTTGTTTTGAGGATCCGTTGTCCTCTTCTTTTGTTCCCTGTTTCCCTTCTATAAAAGTTTTTTTTTTTTTAAAGAAAAAAATAAATGGCAATAGGCTTCGTCTCTCTCTCTCTCTCTCTCTTTGTGTGGCTATGAAGCAATAATTATGAAATATGAAACGGGAGGTTATCCTTGTTTTTGGCTTCATGAGTGACCTTGTCTCAAGAAGTTTATTAGGTCAAGATATCATGTCTGACTGTCCACCTTTCCTGAGTCTGAGGGCCCAAGTAGTAAAGGTCCTTCCACATCTCTATCATAGAAACTTAGATTTGCATTTATGATCTGAGGATGTTGTTTGGCCTGCAAGAAGCACTTGCTTTCCTTGATGATGTTGCAGTTGTGTTGTAGACTCTGGATTTAGCCTATCTCACAATATTATCTCATAGCATTAAGAAGGGTGTGATTTTGTGTTGCAAAGTACTTACTGTAGTTATTTTCCAATTGGTGTAAATTCTTTTAGTATACAACTAATTCATTTTTCTCTTTATCTATTTTAGTCCAACTGATCTAGTATCTGTCTAGCGTTTTAGTTGGTCAAGTAAGCTTCTTATCAGTACAAAACTACGGCTGATATTTTTTTTTTTTGGTATACAACTAATGAAATATGGTCTTTGAAATGATGATAAAATATAAGGGTGCCAACCATTCTAAATTTGAAGATGCATGAAAAGTTTTGAGCACTCATAATGTGGTTAGAGGTTGTTTATGTTAAGAGTAATTTTAGTAAATAGGAAATTGTTATGGGCTTACTTGTTGTGTGCCCAAAGTAATATAAGTGTCATTGTGTCTTATGCCTCTATATAAATAGAGGATTAGGGTTATGTCTCTTATTGTATTAAGCTCTCTTGTCAATTTGATTATATTTCAGTTCTCTCCAACCTGTCTGTTTTCTTCTCTAGCTCCTCTCTCCACTTAAACCCTAAATATCTCTGTTAAGAGAGATAGAGAAGATGTTATTATGAAGCTGTGCCCTATAATAAGCCAAGCATATGTATTTATAATAAAAAAGTGTACAAGAGATAAAGATCAAATAGGATTCTAATAAATCTGGACTTATCACTTAT
>JANHAO010023255.1:0-11951 GCA_026873985.1 Saraca asoca
GATAATGATCTAAATGGAAAGAGTGTAGATCCTACTCTATTTAGAGGTATGATAGGTAGTTTGTTATACTTAACTACTAGTAGACTTGAAATTATACTTAGTGTTTGTGTATGTGCAAGATATCAAACTAATCCTAAGGAATCACACCTATTAGCACTTAAAAGAATTTTTAGATATCTAGTAGGAACTAAAATTTAGGACATTGGTATCCTAAGTCAGATAGTTATAGTTTATTAGGATATTCTGATGCAGATTATGCAAGAAGTAAAACAAATAGGAATAGCACTAGTGGTGCTTGTCAATTTATTGGACATTCATTAATTTATGGTCATATAAAAAGTAAAACTATGTTGCTTTATCTACTACTAAAGCAGAATATATAGTGACTAAAAGTTATTGTGACCAGATTCTCTAGATGAAACAACAGCTTTCAAATTATAGATTAAAGTTTGAGAAGATTCCAATACTTTGTGACAACACAAGTGCCATGAATATAACTAAAAATCCTATAATGCATTCTAGAACTAAGCACATCCACCACTTTTTGAGAGATCATGTTCAAAAGGGAGATGTTTCAATAAACTTTTTTCAAATGGATTTTCAATTAGCTAATATTTTTACTAAACCTTTAGATGAAAAGTGATTTATATTCATTAAAAGAGAAATTTGTATGATAAATCCTGAAAAGATTGAACAAAATTAAAAACTATTTGCTTTATATCTTTTACTTTTATTTATTTGATTTGTTATATTTGATATTTTAATGCAAAATCTAACTTAAGCATCAGAGTTTCTTAAGTTTGTTTTGCAGGTATATGAATTAAAACTTTAAGGTACAACTTTAGATAGTAAATTTTGGTTCATTCATATACAAAAACTGATTTTTGGATAACGAATTGAATTGAGCATCGTTTTACATTTTTTTGTGTACTTGAATCGATTATCACATTGATTTCTAGCTCAAAAATTTGAAATTGTAATCGATTTTGACACCGATTTAGAAAAATATTCTATGTTTCGATATAAATCAAATTTCTGAAAATCATAATTTTGTATGAAGGAATCAATTTCCTAATCAATTCTAACACAAATATATTCCTAAATTTATGGGAAGCAATGAACTTTAATTTTTTCTGCTTCCTATGCTTCATTCTTTTTTTATGTTTCGAAAGGGGGAGAAAAAGCATAAAGCTTCATTTTAGATGATTTCCTCCCTTAAAATTTTTTTTACTTTGAACCTCATCTAAAATTGTTTGTCAATATGAAAAAGGAGGAGATTGTTAGCCTAGATTACACTAGCTACATAATTTCCATGGTTTTAATGTTGAAAAACAATTTTATCTAATAATATGTTTTAATGTTTTGTCTTGCAAGTTCAAAGAAAAATGATTCAAGAGATCCAAGAATAGTTTTAGGAATTATTTTATTTCAATAGGATCCATTGTCAATGAGTTCAAATGATATTTGAACCAAATTTTTAAACTGAAACAATAAGGTAGTTTTTAAACCACTTGAAGAAAACTATACAACTATTTTTCACTCATAAATTGATTTCCACATTGATGCATTGAAGAGCTTCTGAAAAATTCATATTGACATCGAAGAAGCAATTGATTTCTAAAACAATGATTTGAAAAGTTCTTTTTCCTGAAGGTTAGGAAAATTTTCTACATCGATGCAGTAATCGATTATAGTACTGAACTTCGATTACCACACCAATTAGTTAGTTGTAAGTATCCCGAATTGATGCCATAATCGATGCAACAACTAAAAATTAGTTATTCTTTTGCAAATGGTTACACTAGTTACAAAAACCTAACTGCTTTCATTATTTAAATGAGTTTTCATAGTTTTCTTCACAATTCAAGTCCGAAAACCTTTGAGAAAAAGAGTTAACAAGTTTTCTCTCCACCTCATCAAATTTTTGAGATCTAATCAAGAGTTTTGTATCAAGAATCAATTGAATTCATCTTAGATTATTTGAGATTTTTATCTTAAACCTGAAATATTGTATTTCTCAATCTTTCTTATTTCATTTCTTTTTATTTGAGATTTCTAGGGACTTAGAAATTTGTATAGGTTTAGAAGAGCTGTTTATAATTCTTCTAGGTTAGCAAGAAGCCTATGTAATTTCTTATGGTTTTTATGTAAACTAGCATTTCAGGAGCCTGATAAATCCTGATAGTTGGTTTTCTTATAAAAAGGCCTTTTGGTTAAGAAAGATCAAGTGGAGTAGACTTAAATTATGGTTTCAATTCAAGTTAAACCACTTTATAAACCTATGTCTTCAACTTCTCTTTCTACATTTATATCTTGCTGCTAAATTATAAAATCTACCATCTCCACATTTATTGATTATTAATCTACTGCATATCTCAATAAAAGAAGAATCAATATTAGATAAAGGTGTATATAAATTCTTCAATAAGATAAGGGCAAGATTTGTTTGTTTTCTATATTTTAATCTTTTATTGGGGCCATCAATTATTATTAAGATAAAACTCTCTCAATTTTTTGAAAATTATTTGTGTGAAATTTTGCAAGTTTATTTCAAAAAACAATATTTTTCTACGAATTTTTTCTATAACAAATATGTAAAAAATTATAATTTCATTTACAAATTTTAGAATTTGTTAAATTGTAATTTTTTGTTAATCAGCTGCAAGTTGTTAAGGAAAAATTGAAGAAATTATGAAAACATTTAAAATGTTGCGAAAGGAGCACAAAATGTTTTTCTTTCCTTGTTTACTTAAGCATGATGCTATAAAATATTACTGAGGGGAAAACTCAAGATACACATTTTATAATTGATGAGTCAATATTAAGAAGAATCAAAATTTTCTTTTTCTTGTATGGCTCAGTGCTAATTAAAGGTAATGACAAAGTGAATTGGGTGAAGGGACCAATTTCTATCATGAAGTTTTTAATTTTATCTTCAAACACCAATAGTTACCTCTAGAAATTTTAAAATATATATATATATATATGAATTGATTTTTTTAACATTATTTAGCTCTAAATAAAATAACTAGTTGTTTCAGGTAGAAAATTTTCAATAAATTGATAATTGAGTTGATATTTGAAGAAAAAAGATCAAATTTAAGGTGTTTTTGTTTTAGAGGAAAATGTTTTTCTAAAAATTGTTTTCTTAACTTTCCTATATTTAGAGCAAAAAGGAAAGCTAATTAACAGAAAGTATATTCTAGTTAACAAAAAGTGATAATGTAGTTGGGAGAAAGTGGCTTCCTCTGTCAATTAAAAAAAAAATTAATTTTCCAAATCACCATATATTATATAGTCTCACTCTATTCTCTCTCTACTTTCCCTCATTCTTTCTACCCTTCAATTTTTTTCTCTCTCTTATCTTGATCTTTCTACATCCCTCAACTTTATCTCTTTACCCCTCTCTCTCTCTCCTCACACCCCCTCTATCGCTATCTCCCTCTTTCCCTCCCTTCCTCTGTCATCTCTTTCTATCTCTCATCTCTTTCCATCTCTTTCTCTATATTCCCTCTCTCTCCCTCCCTCCCTTGCTTACTCATTGACTCTATCTCTCTCCTATCTATCTTCATTCCTCTCTCTCCATTGATCTTTACAAATGTTGATATTTAATAATTCTATTAAACATTGTTAAGTATTTGGACAATAAAAATAATTAACAAAGGTTTAGAGTCAATTAAATGCAAATAAACTATGTAGACTGGATGAAGATAAAACGAGAGGATTTTAACATTTTTTCTTTAAATTTTGTTTTTAATACAAAATCTAATATAACTTTTGAATTTTACTAGAAAAAATTTGTTGACTCCTACCCTGAAAACATTCCAATAGCAAAATGATTACTAAGTAGCTTGAGATATTTTAATTGTAATGAAAAAATGATTTGCCTTTGTACACCAAATAAGAGAAAGCATTTCCTTTATGTTATCCTAATAACAAAAAAAATCATGTTTAAAAAATATATTTTCTTATGAAAATAATTTTTATAAAATTTCATATTTCACTGAAAAGAAAAAACTTTAAAATGGATTTGTTTTCACGAAGGTAACCATACTTTAGTATTTTCTTAATTTATTCATCTCAAATATGTTACTCACATTATTAAACTATATTTACTGATAAAAAAAGTAAAAATCATGATGAGAATACCAATATTTATATATCCAACCTGAAGATTATCACCTGTAAAAGTTTAAGATACATTTTAGAAAAGTTAAGATTATCACATCTAAAAATGTAAAATGCATTTTAAAGAAGTTAAATTAGATTATGTACTTTAGTTTTGGTCATTTATATTCAAATTTTAGTCATTTGTATATTTGTATATTTTCAAGGGTCACCATTGACCATACATAAGTGTCACATGCCAGTATCTCTCTAGTTGAAACTGTGCAGCACATATCATCAATTCTTGGCTAACATGCCAACCTTCCAATAAATTTGAGCCACACTTGGATAGATAAATGGGACATTAAGGATTTTATCATACATACAATCAAAATCTTATGCACAACATGTCTGCAAGTAAACATGAGTGTGTAGTTGAAGCATTAGTGTATATCGAGTTTCAAATAATATGCCACACAAGAAGCCTCTAGTGTATATCGAGAATGAGCTTTTGTAAAATAAGGAGAGAGACAACTCAATTTTATTAATATATGCCTTCTTACATAGTGTTGAGTGTGTAGGGAGAGTCTCTAAGCTCCACACTCTAATCCTTAACCCTTGCCATAGTGCCCACCTGGGTCATCCCTAAAAAGCATTTAAGCTAAAGCCTTCATGGCATAAGTAAACGTTTTTTTTCCAAGTTGATATGAGAGCTTTTCTCCTAGTTCAAAAAAGTTCTAATCCATTATCTAATATCGACACAAAGATAAAAATGCAATGATCGCAACTATGTGTTTTTCTACTCGTACTGCATAAATGATTTATGCTAAAATGACACAAATACCCCTAAAATGGGAAAAATATGAAAAACTAGTATATAAGTGCATTTACTTCTAAATTTGCATCACAAGGCCTTCTCTTCATATTTGATTTTCTTGCCAAGTTTCATCTAAAACTAAGTATATTTGCTTATCAAACTGGTTCAAAAGGCTAGCATGTGACAACAAGGTAGGTTGGTTTGTACTCACTAACTTCTGAAAATATTTTATAGACATTAAGAAAAGAGAAGAGACAAAATAAAGCAAAAATGCCCATTAAATCAATGCTATTAATCAAAGCTGTAACAATCAACGCTGGAAGTCTAGAAGTCAATTGTTAAGCCAATGCCCTGTTTCTAGAAATAGCCTGAAGCTAGTATCTACAAGAAGGATCCTTGCTAGCAATCAACTGTTAGCCAAGAGGGTCTTGCTTTGAAGCCAAATTTTGACTAATAGGGACAGGGGCACAAGCATATCAATTGTGCTCTATTTTCTATGTAAAAATCTATATTTTTGTGGATAAAGCCATGTTTTCTTAAATGTTTTGCATAGAAAACATGCAAGGCTCTTTCCTAATAATTTAAAGCTCACCAAAACACTTTTGTATTAAATTGAGCTTCTAGACTCTTTAACTCTATTTTACAAATAAAATGACTAAGCCTAGGACTAAACTAGGTCTTCCAATCTTAATGCTAGTCCATAGCAAGTTTTGTTATTTTCATGCTTCTTTGAAAGATTAACCAAGGAAGTTTGTAATCATCAAAAGCTAATCATTAACCTTTTTGGGTTAACAAGAATCTTTTCCACCCAAGAGTTTTGCAATGCCAAAATTAGTCACATAAGCAACCATGTTTTCATCTAGTAATACATTACCAAGTTTTAAATCGTAATGGACTGGAATTGGACATCTATATGTGAATAATCTTAATGTATTATGCCACACCCCGATTCTCAGTACATGATCAATGTAAAAAGCCACCTATAGGTAACTCCCTACAAACCTAAATCAAGCAGTAAAACCCTAAGGCTACACATCTTCTATGTGGAGAGTGATTAGACCATTGGAAACTATGCAGGACAAGATGGTAAACCTAAACAATCTTGACTCATTTATCAAATGATTTATTATATTTATGACAAAAATCCAGTAGAGTTTCTCCTATTTTTCAAACCTTGGACAATAGGCCAATACAACAACTGAAGGCTACACGCCCTACTCATAACTTATACAATTAGACCACCTACAACACAAGCCTAGATAACATAGTGTACAAATCTTACTAGGCAATAATCACACATATACATGGAATAACTTGACCTAATCAACTGATAAAATATTACTAACAACATATGTTCGAGCTCTGCAAAAGAAGTTTACCCAATCAAAGAGCTAACTTAGGTCCAAATGAATGGGGATGAATAATAGGAGTGGCGTCAAGCCCCAAAAACATAAAAGAAAATAGAGTGGGTTTCTTAGAAACCCAATGAGTGAATAATTCTTGAGGCCACAATGGCTAGTTATAAATCATGTTCAAATGTAGTGCAGTATAACATACAAATATATATTCTTCAGCTAGTTAACATCTTATGGATTAAAAGTGTCAATTCATTGAGGAAATCAAATTCAATAATATACCAATCAAGTTAAAATAAGAAACAAAGTGCAACATTTTAAAGAATACCCATCATACAGTAAAATAAAGAAATCACTAAAATCTTTCTTCTATCTTAAATAATCGAATGTTAGGAAAATTCAAAATTTCTATATATAATTGAAATCTAATGGTTAATTCCTAAATGCAACCTTACCTAATAGAAATCAATTGTCATCATTCACTTTATTCTTCCAATAAATATTCTCCCCTTATTCCTTCAACAAATTTAATTCTATTCACAAGTGCACTTGAGGGTTCTCAAAAAGAATTTCCAAAGGATCCAAATTTCAAGTTCTTTTTCTTTTTTTTTTTTAAGAAAGTTTAATACTAAGATTTTTCATAAAACAAAACTCATTCATAGGTAGTAAAAATCAATCTCTTTGCAACTCACATATACCATACTAGACAATTATTCATTATGCTTAAATAACATCTTACCAAACTTTAAAATTTTATTTCCCATAACTCACAATCTTTATATATAACTTGTATGGAAAAATATTCCAAGTTCATGATATTCTACAGCACACTTTAAATACAAGTTCACTTTTAATAGAGGTAAATATGATTTGAAATGTCAAGATGGCCAAATTAGATTCTAAAATATAGAGAAAAATAACAAAACTTATACTAACATATATTTCATTTTCCAACTTAAAGAGCTAGTAAAAATTTAAATTCTAGAAAATGTTTAAAGAGGAAGTAATATCTTTTTGAACATTAACCAAGAAAAAAGTGTAATTATCCACTCTTTAGATAACATGATAACTTCAAATTTCCATTTTTTATTGGGTCACAACTAGATCAACAAAACCTAATAGCCAAAATTCATTAATCACATTTTTCAATTAGTTTCAAGATTGAGCGTCCTAAATAAAGATATATTTATAATATGGATCTTACCCTTATTCCTTTAGGGGAATTTTATATACTCCTTTAATTATTAAGAATTCTCTTTGAATTTAACAAGAATGCAATAAATTATTTTGTATCAAGAAACACAGCAGAAAATTATGCAATAAATGTATAGAATTGAAAATCAGATTTTAGAATAGTAGAATAACAAAATATAGTAAATGGAAAAGCAAAAAAATAAACATTCAAGACACCTGATTTTTAAAGTGGTTCAACTTGAATTGAAATCGCAATTCAAGTCTACTCAACTGGAAAATCTTCAACTAGATTACCACTTTTATTATCAAATCATCAAGATTAAAACAAGTTCCTGAACTACCAATTTAAATTCAAGAATTACAACAAGGATCTTGCTAACCTAGAAGATTTTCACCTGGCTCTTCCAAACCTAGAATAACCACAAGATTTTCTCCAAGCTCTTGCTAACCTATATCATATTTCTATCAACCTAGAAATCCCAAAGGAAAAATCAAGATAAAGTAAGAAATATAGTACTAAAGTTTGAGATGAAAATCTTAAACATCTAATGTGAATTCTATAGAGATTTGATTCAAAATCCTTTTAATTGAGAAATGTAATGAGGTAGAGACAAATCTGATTTAGCTCTATTTTCTCTAAGATTTTCTCGCTTGAAGAAGGAAAAAAGATGTGTAATCTCATATAATTGAAAAGTGGTTAGGGGTTTTTATAACTATTGTAACCATTTGTAACAAAATAACTAATTTTTAATTTGTGAATCAATTCTTGAATCGATTCAAGACAAAATCCTAACTTCCGATAAAAAAATTTTCTTCATGGACCAATTGATGAATTGATTTAAATATATTTTTCACAAGTCCTTCAACATGAATCAATTTGTGATTCGATTCTCAAGGAGTAAAGTAGTTTTATAAAATCTGTACCTATGGAAAAAATTTTGTTTGAAAATATTTGATTTTAACTTTCTTCAAGTGGTTTATTTTTACCTCATTATATCAAATATAAAAAAAATTCTTAAATCAAATATAATTTGAATTGACTTACAAAAGATCCTAAAGAAATAAAATAGTTGCTAACCCTAATTTAGGATCTCTTGAATCATATACTTTGAACTTGCAAAACAAATTAACACACTAAAATATATTGTCAAATAGTAATATAAACTAAAGTTATTTTTCAATATCAAAACCAAGAAAAATGTGCAACTAGGGTAACCTAGGTTAACAATCTCCCCCTTTTTGATGGTGACAAACAATTTTAGATGAGATTCAAAGTTTATTAAAAAATAGTTTTTAAATTTTTAAATTTTATTTGATAAGAAGCTTATTAATTTTCACAACAATATTCTTAACTTTTAATTTTCTTTTATTTTAAATTTCCAAAAAAATTTATGTCTCCCCCTTTTGAATTGAAAATAATATTTCATTTGAAATTCATCATTTTTATTTTGAGATATCTAAAATCTATGGGATTTTACTTAAAAATTTCATATTTCTCCCCCTTTTGGCACATCAAAAAGTAATAATGCATAAAAAAATATGTATAAAAAATATTAGAACTGAAGGAATGCATAATTTATATATCAAAATTTAGTCAAAATTCATATATCAACAGAATTTAAAATTCATATATCAATTTTCATAGCTCAAAAATCATATATATCAACATCTAGTATTCAAGCATCAGAATAAAATAATATCTGAATTAAAAATGTAATATCCATAATGACAATATAATATCAGTCAAAGCCAAATTACATCACAACATCACAATATACTCTAAAAACGTTAACAACAAAAACAGGGGAATAGGACAAAGGGGAACAAATAAAAATGGTAAGACAATCAGATAGCATAAAGACAACAACTCAATAGGAGGCCAATCAATTCTCTAAAGTTTAGCTTCTTCATCCTATTGCTATAGTCACTGTCTAATCTCCTATACTTGAGTTTCAAGTAATTTGAACTTTAGATTGATTTCATTGTCTTTTTTACAGTTTTCTTCTTCCATGTGAGACATCCGTTCTTCTATTAGGTCAAATCACATTTCTTGGTTGTCCACTATTTTGTTCATTTGTTCTGTCATGTGTTTGTGTAATCTTTTAACCACATCAACTATTCTTGCTTCAGCTTCAGTAGATATCCCAGCTGAGCTTGAAACTTCTCCACTTGGTTATTGATTTTTTATCTCTTTTTAGTCCATTTTCCTTGCTCATTTTCTTCTAGTCCTATTTTATGTAAATGTGATTTAGTAATCATGGCAGTTGCATTCAGTGGTGCAATAAGAATTTCATCAAAAAACTTTATTTTGAATTTGGAAAGGATAGGACAAAGGATCATGCCATAAGGAAGAAATCCAATGTCTGTTGTTTTAGAATATTCAACCATATATTTCAAAATGTAGTAGGAAAAATTGAAATCTAATTGATTTTTGATAATCCACATCAAAAACAATTCATCTTCCACTATTTGTGTGAAGTTTGTGATCCTTGGCAAAATTACCTTACACAAAGCATAGTGTAGGATCCTGTCTCTAGGAGATAAGTCAGTTATAAGCAATTTCCATCTCCCATCTTTTAGGGTGGAATAGGGAAATAGCATTCTAAAGGCTAATTCCTTATTATATTTTGGAAAAGATTCTACAATAAGCTTTAGGGGTGTGTTATCCATGCCAAATTCATTTGCAAATAATTCAAAATCAACAACCACATATTTATGCATCACATAACAAGAGAGTTTTCCATTAGCATCAGCAAGTTTTGCGTAAAACATCTTTGCTAAACTAGGGTATCCATTTCCTTTGAAGGCTAAAAATTTCTCTAACCTATATTTGGTTAATAATTCAAGCAGGTGTGTAGTTTTAAGCAATTGATCACTAAAATATTTCAAAGGTTCTACTTTCCTATTCTCAAGTGAAAGGTAAACTGCATACTCAATTGAAGATTTGAAGAAGGATTCTTCATCTGCTGATTGGGATACCTTTACTAGTGATTTGTCCTTTTGTTTGGCCATGAGCTTGAATCTCTTTGCCACTATTTTGAAGTCTCTAAAAAATTTGAAGTGTTTGAAGCTAGGGTTTTTTGGGCTTGATTTGGGGAATTTTTATTTTACGTATTTTAAATGAAATTAATTGGTCAAAAATGTTAGAAGTAGTATTTCTAATGTTTCTATCAAAGAAAATTGAGTGAAAAGTGTGTTGGAAGATGAGATTTAAGAGTTTTTTGTGAGAGAAGTCAAGAGAATTTTTGGGTAGGGCTGAAGGAGAACTGTGAAATAAGTTTGGCATCAATTCGAGTGTACATGAATTGCGCTTCAAATTGATTCTAAATTGATTCAGAGAGCAAAAATTTAAGTTAGAATTGATTCGGGTTTAAATTTACTGATTAAGATTTATAGGCGAATTGATTACAGAATCAGTTCATATTAAATAGATTTCCAACGAATCGATTAGGGAATCAATTCATATAGATGTTTTAGAAAAATTTAGAATTTTTAGCCTTCCCAAAACTTTGGAAAATTTGATGAATCAATTGAAGAATCAATTCTCAGTGTGTATTGTTCAAGAAGTGAATCAATTCAAAAACTCAAGGAAAATCTAGATAAATGTGAATCTATTAGTGAATCAATTCAAGAAATCCTAAGTTTAGTTTTTCTAACTTTTTGTTTTTCTAAGTGACTTCCTAATCACTCAAACAGCCAATTAAGATCTCAAAATCACTTGAAAGCTCAAATTCTCTCTATGTACCTACAAAAAAAACTTAATAACATCTCTTATGCTTAAGTTAGTAATTGCATTATACAAATCAAATATGAAAATAAAAAAAATGGCAATTTATTGAAATTTTAGGGATTAATAATCTTTGTCTTGTGGTAAGTGTAACTTCTATTCCACATCATGCGTTGCTTTCTTTTCTCCCACATAAACCTACAAAACTAAAATTCAACTTGCTTGGCTGGTACCTAGTAGGGTCCAAATTTGTTAGTAGACACAATAGAAATTTTCTTAACGGTAGATCATTTAGGTAACCATACAAGTTTCTCATTAAGTTTCAGCAAATATGTTCCATTCCTAAGTGGACAGTCTCTAGTATGATGTCCTTTACGATTATAGTAATAACAAGTAATGTAATTGCAATTCCCTTTTAATCTCTTCTTCTTTTGTTGCTTATATCCTAATCCAACTTTATTCTAAAAACTTTTCTGATTTCCTAGCATGCCATTAAGTTTCACATTGCTTTCAGCAAATCTTTGTAAAGCCTTATTCAACTTCTCTATTTCTAACTTATAAGACCCACAATGTTTACATGCTTTAGTTTCACTTAATAATTTCTCAGCTAAAATATTCAAATCAGTATTTTCTTTTTCAATTTGCTCGATCTTTTTCAGCAAATTCTCATTCTAATTTTTTAATTTCTTTATTTCCTTATTGGCTTTAGTCAAAGCTTCATAAATCTCTTCATACAAGTCATCAAAATCAT
>JANHAO010023256.1:0-11952 GCA_026873985.1 Saraca asoca
TTTATTTTATAAATCTAAATTTATTGGAAATGGTATATTGTCTGATGGTCTATTCTCTATCAATCTACAATGTAATACTATTTTGTATACTCATACTGGTAATAAGTGATGTATTATGAATGAAGACTCCTCTATTCTATGACATAGGAGACTAGGGCATATCTTTATTGATAGGATTAAGAGATTAGTGAATGAAGGAGTACTGAGTACTTTGGATTTCTCTAATTTTGAAACTTGTGTAGACTGCATAAAGGGAAAGCAGACTAACAAGTCTAAGAAAAATGCTAAGAGGAGTACTGATATATTAGAAATCATACATTTAAATATGTGTTGTCCTAACATGGATGCTTATGTTCCAAAGTATTTTATCACCTTTATTGATGATTATTCTCGATATATGTATCTCTACATACTTCATAATAAGAGCGAAGCCTTAGATTCATTTAAGGCTTTTAAGGCGGAAGTAGAGAAATAATGCAGTAAGCAAATTATGATTGTTAGAATAGATAAAGGTGGGGAATACTATAGCAGATACATTGGAAGATGGACAAGCACCTGGCCCATTTGCTAAGTTTCTTCAAGAGCATGAGATTGTTGCCCAATATACCATGCCTGGTTCTCTAGAGTAGAATGGCGTTGCAAAAAGATAAAATAGGATATTATTAGACATGGTGCGAAGTATGTTAAGCAGCTCTGAGCTGCCTAAATCCTTGTGGATTGAAGCTCTTAAAACGGTAGTGTATATATTGAACAAGGTTCCAACAAAAGCTATCCCAAAGATACCATTTGATTTGTTTAAAGGTTGGAAACCTAGTTTGTGACATATGCACATTTGGGGATGCCCGTTTGAAGTAAGAGTCTATAACCCATAAGAAAAGAAACTAGACCCAAGGACTATTAGTGGGTATTTCGTTGGATATGCCAAAAGATCTAAGGATTACAAATTCTACTATCCATCACATAATACGCTGTTTATGGAATCAAGAAATGCTAAATTTCTTGAGAATGACTTAATTAGTGGGAGTAATCAATTTCAGGACATAGTTTCTGAAAGAGATTAACCTTTCATGTCAAAAGAAAGATTGGTTATTATTCAAGACACTCTTCAAGTTCAAACAAGTGCTATGCAACCAATCACTAAAGATCTACAACTTATTACTGAGAATCTTGCAAATCAAGTTGTTCTTGAAGTGCCTGAAATGGTTGAATAACCAGTTGGACAACATAACACACAGGGAAATACTAAACCAACATTAAGAAGATCTACAAGAGTAAGGAGATCAGCAATTCTAAAAGCCTATATTGTGTATCTACAAGAATTGGACAATGATATTGAAGCTGAGAATGATCCCATAACATTTTCACAAGCTATGAACTGCAAAGAATCTGATTTATGGTTAGATGCAATGAAGGATGAGATGAATTCTATGGTATCTATTGGAGTTTGGGATCTTGTTAAGTTGCCTAATGGGGCTAAGGCCATTATATGTAAATGGGTTTTTAAGATAAAGAGAGACTCATTGGGTAACATTGAAAGATATAAAGTAAGACTCATTACCAAAGGATTTACTCAAAAAGAAGGAATCGACTACGAGGAAACCTTTTCTCCTATATCTAAGAAAGATTCTCTTCGCATTATTCTGGCTTTAGTTGCACATTTTGATCTAGAGTTGTAGCAAATGGATGTGAAAATGGCTTTCCTCAATGGGGAGCTAGAGGAAGAGGTATACATGAAACAATCTGAAGGACTCTCCTCTAGTCAAGGTGAGCATTTGGTATGCAAGCTTAAGAAATCTATTTACAGACTGAAACAAGCCTCCTATCAATGGTATTTAAAATTCCATGATGTAATCTCTTTCTTTAGTTTTGAAGAGAATATTATGGATCAATGCATATATCACAAGGTTAGTGGGAGCAAGATTTGTTTCTTAATTTTATATGTGGATGATATTTTGCTTGCATCAAATGATAAAGGTTTATTGCATGAGGTGAAACAATTTCTCTCTAAAAATTTTGATATGAAAGATATGGGTGATACTTCTTATGTCATTGGCATAAAGATCTTTAGAGACAGACATAAAGGTATTTTGGGTCTGTCATAAGAAACCTACATCAATAATGTTTTAGAGAGATTTCGGATGAAAGATTGTTCACCAAGTGTTACCCCCATTGTTAAAGGAGATAAGTTCAATTTGAACCAATGTCCCAAGAATAATTTCAAAAAAGAGCAAATGAAGAACATCCTTTATGCTTCAGTTTTTGGCAATATAATGTATGCTCAAGTCTGCACCAAACCTAATATAGCATTTGTTGCTAGTATGTTAGGAAGATAACAATGTAATCTAGGTATGGACCACTAGAGAGCTGATAAGAAAGTTTTAAGGTACCTTCAAGGGATGAAGGACAACATGCTTATGTACAGACAAACGGATAACCTAGAGGTAATTGGTTATTCAAATTCAAACTTTACTAGCTGTGTTGATTCATGTTATACATTTTCATGCTTGCCGATGGAGCTGTATCATGGAGGAATGTGAAGTAGACTTTGACAGCTACTTCCACTATGGAGGCTGAGTTCGTCTCTTGTTTTGAGGCTACGATGCATGGTGTATGGATAAAGAGTTTCATTTCTGAGCTTAGAATATTTGATTCTGTGCTTAGGTCATTAAAGATATTTTGTGACAATTCAACTACAGACTTTATGGCTAAGAATAATAAGAGTGGCAGTCAAAATAAGTATATTAACATTAAGTACTTAGCCGTAAGAGAACATGTTAAGAATAAATCAGTAGTCATTGAGCATATTAGTACTTAATTAATGATAGCAAATCCTTTGACAAAAGACATGCCACCATTCAGGTTTAAGGATCTTGTAGAGTGCATGGGCCTTGGTCTTTTAATTTGATTTCATTGTATGAGATAATGTTATTTTAATGAAACTCTACTTTAGTCATGGTGTTTCTCATTTTTGTTTTATATAAATGCATATGCTTATTGTTCGAGAAATATCAATTAAGTTGGACCTAGAATAAACATAGGATTTATTCATTCGGTATTCTAGACTAATGTTAGATGCAAATGCATGTGATACATAGAAGATAATACTCATTATAAGAGAAACTATTGCTATGATTCATGTATTTGTTTCTTACCTTGACGAGTCCTAGTATAAATATTGGTCAAGTGGGAGAATGTTAGATAAGGTTGTAACAAACCTATAATATGGGCTTCCAAAAATATAGGAAAAACATGTATAAATCTTATCTCCTTTAAATGGCCAATATATTAGAATAAGGATTTGCAATTAAGATTAGATCAGTTTCAGAAAATCAAATCTAAAAAAGACTCTCAGTTATGGGCTGAGAAAATATATAAAAAGGGTGAAAGGGTCCCCAATGCCATTAAGAAATCTATACGATAGAATACCATCGTTCTGAGAATATTGAGGGGTATTGGAAGTTCCCAGTACGCAGGAAATAGCCAGCAAAGAGGAATTGTGAAGAAGAAAAGAGAAGAAACTGCATCAATGGCCGGAGGTAACAAATCAATCCAGCTTCCGTTATGACTACAATTTTTTATTCGTTTTTATGATTAGAATACATTAGAACAAATGTAAAATGTATAACATCTGTGACATGAGACCTAAACCCAAAGTGCATTATTAATTTATCCCAAAACCTTTCAGATTGCATGGCACATGTGCAGTTTGTCCCAAAACCCACTTCCATGTTTTTTTCTGATGTTTCACATTTTTGGTCGCCAAATTGCCATGACTCGTGAACCCAAAAACCCCATGTTGCAAAAGATATAAAATATATTTTTTTCAAAACATAAAATAGGATTTAAAATTCATCTACAATAAAAATTAATTTCATACTATCATTTATTTATTAATTATCACATTATTTAAAAACCGTTAATATTTTCTTAATATTAATAAAATTCATAACATTTTTTAGTTACACAATATCTTATCCATTATAGTGTAAAACATTTTATACCTAGTGGAACAAATTTAATTTTTATAAAATATTATTACAAACTTGCCATTACTGCTGTAGAAATCACATAATTCTGATTTTTTATTTTATTTTTTGGTTCTTCATTTTAATTCATAGGATCGAAGCCCACGGTTCTTGAATTTTTCTTTTTCGCCTTCAGAATTTGTGTACTTCGAAACGTTGGAAAGTCAATAACAAGTCCAAAACCGATCCCTAAATTGAAGTTTGGGCCTCATTTTCTACCTAAAATTATCTGGTGGACTTCCAGTTTGATTTCTGACCTCATGAAAAAATATTTGTGGATCTGATTTATTATAATTTTGAGAAAAGAGATAAACATCATAGACTTGAGTTCATATGTATTAATACGTCCCACAATCTTGCATAATAATAATTTAAAAAAAAAAAGATCATCAAAAAATTGAATCAAAGAAAGCAAATTCTTTAACTTCCACTTGCAATCAAACAAATTCCAAAGATGGCATAAAAAATAAATTGGACATGTGTTCAGTTTAGTTCAGGAAAAAGAAGGAAGAAAGAAATAAACAAACAACAATATGCTTTTCTTAATATGAATGAAGGTATGTAGAGCTTGTTTGGGTATAGGGGTTACCCTACAATTTCAATAATGACAAGTGAAGAAAGGAATGTAAGAAGTGGGTCCATTTTTGTAAGTCTTCTTCATAGTTCCATCATGACTTATAACTAAGGGGTCCTACAGTCCTTGCCTTGTTAAATCCTAAAATATTCATGCTTGAATTGGTAAGGACAATTAATATCCTTTTGATTTATTTTCCCAATATCATAAAATGATGTAAATGTGAGGTCATGCTGTGCACCTGTTAAGTCTTAACCTAAAGACTGACCCATGTCATTGGCTATATGTTTAAGATTCCTGATTTTGCTCATAATTATTAATGACGACATAATAATGATGCTGCTCGTGGCATTGCACAAATACTAGCAATTTCTTGGCATGCATGTAGCTGCTCATCAAAATTCCTTCATTCTCCCTCCCTATGCCAATGTTACGTTGGAGTTGTAATTAATTAAGGATACTGTTCATAGATTTTAATGTTATTCTTCCCCGATGCCTCTGCCTTCCCATTTCTATCATGATCATGGGATTCAAAAATTTGAGCTCATCAATTTGTAAAATGATATGTACGTACAGTGGATATAAGAGAGTCTGCTAATAATTTAGATAAAAAAAAAAAAAGAAGCATTTATTAATTAAACCAATAGACATGCATGACATGTCACTCATGAGTAAAATATATTATACGTCCTTAAACTATCTTCCAAAATTAATTTTTACTTTTCGACTTTACAATCCGACATGTAATCCTCCAAAGCTTTAACCAAAATGAAACTGTTATATTTGGTTTTTTTTTTATGAGAATTTGTTTATTCCAAACTATATTCTCGATTTTGTTGTATTTCAATTTACTTTTAGTAATTGAATAAGTTAGGACATATAATTTAACTATTTCGATTCATATCAAATAAAACAAAATGTATAAAATAAAACTTATAGAAATTAAAAAAACACACACACAAATAAAAAAATCATGAAAGTTATGTTTATGAGTTAATAAAATTCTCAAGTTTTATATGAAACAAAACAAAAGTAAGAGCCACCAATTTCCTTTTAAAAACTCCAAATATATGAAAAATAAAAAATAAAACTTACCCTCTTAGTAATAGCAAGAATTCCTTCATTCTATAAATAGAAGTTATTCATAGATATTTCTCTGAATTTGCTATAAAAAAAACTTAAAATAAATCATAATTTTTAATTAATTGTGCTTGTGGGTGAGTTTGCCTCTTAACTAATAT
The DNA here is from genome assembly GCA_026873985.1 of Saraca asoca. Taxonomy (NCBI): domain Eukaryota; kingdom Viridiplantae; phylum Streptophyta; class Magnoliopsida; order Fabales; family Fabaceae; genus Saraca; species Saraca asoca. Next base: position 5,841 of record JANHAO010023256.1, read on the forward strand.
GAAAGACAAGCACAATGGAAGGATCAGTTTTAAAAGATTTTGTTATGACTAACACAATTCATTTAATATTATTAATTAAATCAAAACTTCGCAGGATTGAGTATTAAATTTTAAAGTTGAAGGGATAAATTGACTTTGAAGTATAGTTTAAAGAGTATTGTGTATACCCTTAACTCCTAAGGGGATCAGAAGCATAAATTAGAGATGATTATGGTGCATACTTAGAAATATGTTGGACTTTAGGGTGAACTTAAGGGTTGTACTTAATAAAACGGTTAAATATTTTCTTATAAAAGCATCACATATATAGCTGAAAGTAAACTAAAGAACAAAAAGATTTTATAATTTTTTAATGAAACGTGTAATTTTTAAATATAAAATGATGGTTTGTTTAGAAATAAGAAAAATAGAGAGAAAAATTAAAAAAATCAAAAGACTGACTTTTTAATTCTAATTCATTCTTATAGGTTTTTTTTTTTTTACTTTTTCTTTCATTTCCCTCCAGACTAACAGATGATTGGAGTTAAGACTGTAGTCTGTACTCTAAGAAATTATTGAACAGAGAAAAAAAAGAAGAATATCAGAGCAGAAGAGGACAAGTAATGGAACAGCTTTCAAAGGCAGTCCTCAAATATTGTAGGATTTTATAAGAAGAAAGGTTGGGATAAGTGGAGGCCAAATAATGACTCTAAAGAATGTTTCATCAAAGAGGGTCAAGATCCATGTCAACCCCACCAGATTGTTGTGAACAATTAAGAGACTCATAATTCTGGTGAAGAGACACAAAGGCCACTAGCAAGCTTACAAGCAAGGCAGGCTAGCTAGTCAAATTCTTTATTTTTCTTATCGTCATCTCCATCATAATCATCCATATCCTCCTTTATGGTTGAAATCCCACACTCCAAATTTTCAAATCCAAGAATTTTAACTAAGTCAACGAAAAGAAAGATGGTCACATAAGCCACACATGCTTCCTCAACACCAAGTTTTCCTCTTGCTGATTTTTTTTCTATTACAAAATTACATGTCAAAATATATATAATAATTACATGACAGTTCATGTATTAGCTCAATCAATAAAATTCGTTGTCATCCAGTATTAAAATTTAGGTTTGAATCCTGTTATAACAATATTAAAGAGTTAGACAATATATAAATATTGTCAATAATTTTTAAATATATTACTGAAATATATATTTTGATCTTAAAATAAAATAATATATTCTATTCTTAAATTTAAAATTCAAAAGGGAGAGAGAGAAAGTTGCATTGTGGGTCCTGGGGATTAGAGGGGGTTGGTGAGGATAACAAGTATTTAGACATGTTTAAGAATGATGGAAATTATTTTCACATTTCCTTGACACTATTGCATCTTAAAAGTTTGGTGTGCTAAATAAAAAAATTAATAATCATCATGGTGGGCATTCTCAAAACCCTAAGAGAGCATATGATTTGCTGATAAATCTATAATATAAAGTCACTAAAATATTAAATTAATTTGCGTCCTTCCTTGAAAAAGAAACTATGTTTCCGCATGTTGTCTAAACGAATTTAGATGAACTATTTTAGTTCTCAAGGTCTTAAAAATATTATATCCATAATTCAATGTCCATTACAAACAGCCTTTGGCTGTGATTGGGGTCAGCGGCAGTCCATATATATGAACTGAGTGGAAATCTTGGTTGGTTTTGTTGGAAAGAGATATGATTGGTGGACCGGGGGACTTTTATAATAAAAATGTCTTTTGGTGGGTAGGTATGGAAAAAAAAATAAATTAAAAAGAAATCAGAGAATATTCTGAGAATAAATTAATGTGATAACCCAAAATGAGAGAAAAGAAGCATTTAAATCATCACTTTCAAATGTATCTTGTTACACAGATAAGTTCAAATTTGCTGATACAGACATAATTATATATTCATGTTATAGCCGAACCAAACTATATGAGTTCAGACTTGGCTTGCTTAAATAGTGATCAACTTTGAAGTTCAAAGGCCAATAAAGCAAATTGGAGTTCTCTTCTTGATTTAAATCAGAGTTACGTTCAAATTCTCCTACTTTACAAGTATGGCCTCTTTGTAATATTTACTACTTTAGTTGAACTTTAGTGAAAATTGACATTGCTCAAAGTTACATAACACTGAACTATAAACAAATTAGAATCTCAATTCCTTTCGAATCAAATGCACAAATAATTTTACGCAAATCTAATTTCAGATGAATTAAATTTTAATTTTTTTTAATAATTACAAACGAGGAAGTAAAGTTTGGTGTTAAAGAAACAATTGTATCTATAATTATTTTAAAACTAACATAAAAAAACATCTTCATAAGCTTCAATTATAACATATATTTTTATTTGTATCTAATAAATGAAAGTTAATAATCAATTTTATTATCTATTCTCTGTAAAACTAATTATTATTTTCTTAATATCATTAATAGTGAGATTTAAAGATAAAACATATATGAGTGATTGAAGACAACAAGTTTTTTCTGATTCAACTAATTTACAAGGTTTTAATTCAAAGTCTTATAATTTTTTAATTATAAACTTCCAGGTATAGTAACTTCAACTTTCCCTGCATGTTTCATTTGTGAAAATGCTTCGCACTATTAGGGACCAAACTTTCCGTAATATCCTATCTAATTAGGTGGGAGAACTATGATGTTATATTCCACCAAGTTTGAAAACCCAAAACGGAATTGTATTCACACTAATTAGCAGGTTTTTTTTTAAAAAAAATTTTGCCAGGATTTTTTTTCTTTTAATTCTTGAACCCTAATTGGTTAAGTGAAGTCAAAAGGCTTTTATTGTAAACCATTCAATATGCTCTAAGAAGGTTCACCCCTAAGAAAGTCAAGCTCCAAATTATATCAGTTGACTTATGTTAAAAGGTTATAGCTTGTTGACTTATGACTAAGCATTTAGATGACTCCTGAGGGTAACCACTAGTGTTAAGAATCTATCACGTCAAACTAATTAATTATAACCATTTTAGTAAAAATCTAAAACAACACGTGGAGTTAAACCCCAATGTCAGTGTATTGAGGGGATTAATTAAAGTAACCCATATTGGTTGATTTTGCTAGTGATATCCTACGCAAAGTGTTTTGGGAGTAATGAAGCACTTGATTTATTTTAATTTTTTTTTGTTACATTGACAGCGAAAGAAATTTTAATTAAAAATCTCTAGTGTATGATATAAACTTCTCTCGTCACTAGACGATCAACTCGTAATTCAAAATATTTAATATTTAATCTTGTTAATAAAAGATCATAGTTCTAAACTGCTATCGTCATCATTATTATGTGTGGTTTTATTATGAAAATTATAATTACATGAAATGATAATTGCGTAAAAGTTTCTTCTATTATGAAGTTGGGTGTTCAATTAATTGTTAGATATTAATTTTATTTTAAAATTTATATTTATATTTAATTTATTTACTTTGAGATTTAAAAATAAATATTCTATGGAATTTGCCACTGAATTATTTTATATATAAATAAATACAATTGTTGTAATTTAAAATTGTAAAAAAAATTAATGTTATAAAAGCAAATATTGCCACATCATTGCATGCCATATAAGTTTTAATTTAAAATGAAGACGTTTGAGAAGTAAAACAATCCATCATGATGAGTGTTTGGCGTGTAAGCCACAGATGTGTGATTCAATTATTCACTACCCTCTTAACTTTAATAGCTTTGACAAATAGAAAAAACATAAAATATAGGACGTTGCCAAAGTCAAACACGTTGCCGGATTAACATTAAAGAAAAAAAAATGGACCTCAACAATCAAAAGCACGCATGCTGGATTAATCTTCTAGCCACTCTCCCATATGTCTTGCTTCAATACGTTTTGCTAATTTTAATCAAGAGAGAAAGACCAGATATCGAAATTCCTAAACATGCTTGTTTTGGAGAACTTCTGTTCTATTCATGTAGTACCAACTTTTTCCTATTTTAAAAAAACAAATATAAGCACAAAATCGGGTATTTATTCGAAAAAAATTGTGTTGATGTATATTTTTATAGGTTTTATGAAAAAAGATTGTCTACAATTTTTTCATTCAAAATTTTAACTTATATAAAAAAGGAGAATATTTAAAAAAATTCATGTAATCTTAAATAATAAAATTATAATTCTTTATGTATTATTACACATAAAATTTATACATACTTAATATTTTACGACTTTTTTCTTTTAGTTTGAATCTTAAAAGGTGTGTGTTTTGCAAAGTTAAAAATAAATATAAAAGAAGTAATTTTAGTAGCTTCAAGTGGTTTTGCTAGAAGGAATATTTTATTATTTTTACTTCTCCAAAAATTACTTTTGTTTATATCTTTCTCTATTGACGTATCTTTTTGTAGTTTTCATTACTTTTATATATTTTATAATACTTTAGCACTTAAAACTATTTTTTTTATTCACCAAAAAAAATAATTCTTTTACACTTTCTGAATGAAACTTATTCTTCTAAAAAATAACTTTTAGCTTCCATTTCTAAACATATATATATAACTAATTTTCAAAAATAATGATCCTTATAAAAATTAATTATTTCAAAGTTAATTCTTCAAAAGTAATTTCTTAACATTTTACCCAAACAAGCACACGTTTCTTGTAGATTTAATTTGTGTCAATTTCCTAAATGGGATTTGGCTAAAATACATGAAACCTTTTCTTTTGTTTTTTAGTCATGTGTATATAACCCTGACAATTAAGAAAATGCATCTAATTCCTTCGTACTTTAAATTATATGTATTTTAACCACTTTCATCTATTTTTTTTATATATATGTCTAATAAAATATGAATATTACGTGATCATTGAAAACCATTATTTTCTTTGAAAAATATCAATGAGTTAAATTAAATTTTTGGAAAGAAAAGTGAAAATTTAAACTTTGAAAAGAAAAAATATCACATAAATAAATTTTATTTTTTTAGAAGAAAAATGACATCTATTCATATTTTACTTTATATGTGTCATAGGGTTTTGATATAAAATTTCATAATTGAATTAAAATTAAAAATAATCAATTATTTGTCAATTTTTGAAAGAACATAAAGATTTTTTTTATTTCATGATAGTTACATGAGTGTTCTATTAAGTTCATAGATGAAAAATATATAAATATAAAAAACTACACCCAAATTAAAATACAAGAGAGTAAGATGCACTTTTTTAAATATTAAGGAGTTATAAGTAAGATGCACTTTTTTAAATATTAAGGAGTTATATGCATATCACCTAAAATAAGAAATCTTGGTGTATTTTAGCCATAATATTATTACTAGTAGATTTTTATGGTTGTCTTTCGAATTTATTTTTTTTAAAAAAAAAAATTGAGGGATCAAAGAGAGTACCCAATCCACATGGGGAGCTTGATCTTCACATCATTTACTTCACTTACTCGTGTGGCTGTTTCCTCCTTTTTTTTCCTCTCTCTCACACATGTGGGGAAGGTCACTACACACTACTTTCTGTCTTCACATAACTATTACTCCTTTTTGTGCTCATATTGCACACCTCAACCTTACACCAATGTGACCTCATTTTTTTTTCTTTTCTCTACCACATGCAAATTAATAATTATCATACTAAAAAACAAAATTGTCCCATTTTGTTTAGAATGATTAGGATAGCATTGATGATGCAAATTAATAATTATCATACCAAAAAACAAAATTGTCCCATTTTGTTTAGAATGATTAGGGTAGCATTGATGACAAAGTTTCTTGCGTTTTTTTCGTAGAGAAAGCATTTAACGAGAAAATTTTTTAGTAATATCATAGAATTGTGATTTTAACGTTAATGTTTATTATATTTTAATATGACAAATTAGATATATTTAATATTACAATAAAATGAATGTTAAAATTGGTAAATTAATTTTCTGATTTATTATATCACAAAGATAATAATATTGAGATTTTCAATGTAATGATAATATTAAAAAAAAAATCTAACATGGTATTTCTCACTTGTTAATGATTGCTAGAACAATGCAACTTAACATGCATGCAATGTGTAAGTGATAAATGGGGTTTATAGACAAATTATGGCTCTAATTAGATTGGTCCGAGATTGTTTTCCTG
>JANHAO010023257.1:0-11952 GCA_026873985.1 Saraca asoca
ACAACACAGGGGAGAAGAAGAGCTGAAATCGTGCAAGAAAAAGAAGTCTAGGCTGGACAGCTTCACACAGCCGGAGTTGACACCGAAAAGAGCTCGATGGCTGTAGCTTCACCGGCGAAGAAAAGAGAGGAAGAAGCCATGCGCACGAGATACTGCCATGCCGGAAACGTCAGGAAAAGGGATGACGCCGAGCAGCTTTGACGACGCCGGAGTTGCTGGACGCTGTCGACGCCGGCGTGGATGGAAGGCAGTGAACGGCGAGGGAGGAAGAGAGGAAGAGAAGAGAGGGAGAGAGAGAGTGCCGCGAGGAAGAAGAAGCATTTCGGGAAAAATGAGTTTCTGGGCATCTGGAGATTTCTGGAGTTTTTAAATTTTTTTTTTGAAGTTTTGCTTATTTACGAAAATGCCCCTTCAAAAAAAATCAAACCTTTCAACTAAGTCCCTAAAAGCTTTTCAGTTTAGTCCTTTTCATTTTCAACTTTATTTTTAATTTCTTAATTTTTCGGGTATTACATTTAGTTTCTCTGCCTTTCTTTGCTGGGGTTTGTGAGAAGTGAACCTATTCAATGAGCTTTTGTTATAATGGATTCTCAATATGCAACAGGTACAATTATTATTATTATTATTATTGTATAAATTTGTATTAATGCTTTGTAACATAATGCAAAAGATCAAGTTAATTGGCCTTTTAGTTTTTTCAATATCTCAAAATTAGTATTCAACCTAATTTTTTATTTCATGTTATGAAGCTCAAAGTTGTGCAGATTTGTTTTGAAATTTTATGTAATTCATGATTTGTGATATAAAAATATTATGGATGAAATTTATTTATATTTTCTAGCTTAATATATGTCACGACCCACGCAGGGGGTCCGTGACCGGCATAGAAGGTCACCCGTAGGAAACTTCCTACAAGCTTGACTATAATACTAACTCATAAATACCTATCTATTTTTGCTAAAAATTCGGTAGAGTTTCCCCTATAATCTAGACGCCAAGGCTTAAGACCTTAATATACAACAAGGACCACATGCCTATGAAACCTATATAACAAATAAATAGACATGCAGTGGCCTAGGCTAGATAACAAACAACTTACTGGGCATCCAGGACTCAATCACAGACAAAATGCAATATGTATTCTTATTTAACAACCAAGTTACAATATTAATTTATACCAGATTTCAGCAAAACAAACAATATGGGCTATGTGCCCAAGAAAGCATACGCGACAACAAATCAAACATATAGTGGCCCAAACTAGATATCCTAATGAGGATCTGGAACACACACTAATACATCATGTAATTATTATTATTTTATCAATTACTGTTTGTATTCATTTACGATCTTATTCCCTTTTTTATTTCTATTTAAGGAGTTTTGAATATTTAGTGAGCGAGTAGTCCCACCACAAACTAAAATTTAATTTACAAATTGATTATATAAAATTCACTAAGAAGATAGGTATTTTTGAAACTAAATATTTATGTCAAATGAAATTTCTCTCAAAACTGAAATTTTCTGAAAACCATTTTCACAATCGTTTTATGACCTAAATCTTGTTTTCTTGAAGATAACTTTTTCATAAATTCGAAATTTATTTATCAAATCAAATAAAATATTTCAAAATATATTTCTTTTTCTTTAAAGAAAATATTGGTTAGATCCAGATAATTCTAATAGGTAACCAGAACTGATCAGATCGCCTTTAAACCATCCACAACACCAATCGGTTATATTATTTAATTACACCCTCCCCTTTATTGCTCCAACTATCATCGGATGGTCACAAGTGCACCTAAGGGTTTCCTAGGATTATCTAGAGGTTCCGGACCCAAAGGAATCTAATAGGGAACTAGAACTGAATCTCCAAGTCCAACTGTATTACACTTGACTGATTCACCCCCTTATTTCTCCTATAGATCAGAACTGATATGCATAGGTACACTTGTGGGTTACCAAGGAATTACCAATGTATCCTTAGTTAAATAAATCATCTTAAATATATGATATAGCAAGAAATTTTGTATTCGGATTAGCGACAGTGTCAAAACATATTTAATTCAATCAAAGCATTTTCAAAACCAACTAGAGCATTTCCATATTCATTTTCATTCAAACCATAATGTCAACACCTGGATTCTAAGGAAACTCCTATTGGTAACCATGGCATCATCAACATTTTCTTTTTACTTATTATTCATATCGAATACTCCTTTTCAACTGTCATTTCTCATTACCACCCCTTGGGCTATTATCACCATTCAGGCCATTTTCTATATTATCTAGCCACACGGGCTAATCTCCATATTACCCAGCCATACAGGCTGTTTACAAATATCACCAGGTTACCAATGGGTTTTCATTGAGCCCAGGGTCTCAAATTATCCAAACCTTTTTACATTGAAAAGTATTCTCTTCATGTATTAAGATAAAAATACATATTTTAAATACAAATATTACCTCAGAATAAATCATCATTGGTAATTCAAATTACTTAAAGAAAATCATTACTTTAAAATCCAATAAAATCACTTTTCAATGCAAAACCATATTTGCAAGGATGGGACTATCCACTCCTAATCATTTATCTGAACTCACATCCAAATTACAAAACTTATAGCAACTAAAATCACTCAGCAAACTAGAATTTATACAGTAAATAGTAAAACTAGAATTTACACATACAAGCAAAGCAGATTATCAACTCACATTCAAATTACAAAATTTGTTAAGAATTCAAGCATTTCAATTTTGATAATTATCAGTATCACATTAAAATCAAATTATCTATAAAATTTTCCAATTTCATCAACTACACAATTTCAAGTTTCTATGCAAAATTTCTTGACAACTTTCAATCCAAGTACTAAGGAATAAAACTAATGATCTAGGATTACTCACTGTGTCTTGGAGTAGCTGTCCTCAGCTTGTTGCCGACTAGAACACAGTCGACGGCCCCGAACCCATGACTGGCTGAATCAACTAAAAAATACAGGAGAAAGGGAAGAAGCCACACCACTGGAAACTTGCCGACCGAAGGATCATGCTAGAGAAAGCTCCAATGATCGGAAATGGGTTGGCTGAACGGTGATCTCATTGGAAACACCATCTTTGGCCAAGAGGAAAAATCTACTATGCCAGAAAAATGGTTTGGCTGAAGGAGAAGAGGAGCCACAGAAGCCATCTGGATTTTCTTCAGTTGAGGACAGTGGCCAGAGCTTCACCGACAAATGAAGAAAACTTCGACAGATTTCAGAGAGGGCTGGAAAAAGAAGAAAGAAGAAGAAGATCGGGGAAGGGAAGCTAGGGTGAGGGGCTAGTCGGCCTTTGTCATCAGCTGGCCCCTTTTTATAAATAAAAATATTATTTATAGTTTACATTTTGGCCACCAACCTTTACATCGCCTTACACTAAGGCCCAAAACTTTTGTGCCTCCTTAACAAAGGCCAAACTTTCAGAAATCTTTTCAATTTAGTCCCTATTGATTTTTTAGTTTAGTCCTTTTAAATTTTAATTTTATTTTTATTTTCATAAATTTTTTTGAGGTGTTACAATATGTTTCTGAATTGGTTACAATTTTTTTGTAAATCTTCTTGAAATGAAATCATGAATTGATACAACTTTATTTTTTTTTTTCAGAAAATTCAATTCACAAATTTGAAAGATTTAAAGAAAAAATTTTCAAATTAATTTGTGATTGCATCTTAAGAGTCCACAATGTGCAAAAGACATAAATCAATTTGAATAAATGCTGTTGAAGCTGAATTTTTGAAATTTTACATACCTATTTGGGCAAAATGTTTTTCTTTTCAAAATTTGGTATTTGTTCAAATTGATTGAGATTTAATTGATAGAATGATAAGATATAAAAAAGTCCCCAATCATTTTTGCAAAATCTGAATTGTTATAGCATCAAATTTTCAAATTCTTGAACCAAATCTTGAAACTTAAGTTGGTTTTAATTTTTTTCAATTGTACAAACAAGTGCCGATTTTCTAAAATTGATGGAGGGTTTTGATTGATAATGATATGGGTAACAAAACCCATGCAATAATTTTGGAAAAACATGGTTGGATGTGGAGTGTTAAACTAGGTTAAATATCAGGCTAAAACGAGTAAGAAAACTTGACTGTAGGGGAAGCCAGGTGGAGAAGAAGATCAATAGTGTTGGCACACATCGTTCAAGCGCTGGCATGTCTCGTTCAAGCGCGGGCACGATGCATATAGTTCACATATCGTTGAGATGGTGGCAGATAGGGATTCTGATTATATTGTTGGCTTTCACTCGTTGAGGCAGTTTTAATATATATTTTTTTAGAAATAAAATTATTTTAATTATTTTTTACCCAATTTATTTGATTGTTGAATTGATGTTATTTGGTTCTAATACTTTTACCATGTGATTCCTACATATTGTCCTATTTTTTATAATTTTTTCAAAATTTTTTGTTATTGTCTAGTTATTATTTGAATTTTGCATGATTGTATGTAAAATTTTTTTGATATGCAAGAACTATATTTCTCATGTTATTTAGACATGAAAAATTTGTTGTTTGATTCTTACATTTTATGCTACCGTGTGTAATTGTTGTGGACTAGTTTGATGCCATTTTCACATTTGAATATTTTCTGGATTGTTGTGTATAATTTGCAAAATTATGGAAGAATCAATTTTACTCATATTATATCATGAAATTTTGTGCAATTGTGTATTTACTTATCATGGGACTAGTTGTATAAAATTTTGCTGAAATTAAATTTATCTAAGAGAGTACTTTGTTAATAATATATATGTCATATCGATATAATATTATTAACATAGTTTTATTAGTGATAATGTAAGTGTTAAAATTGCTTATTGTATTCTTAAAATTTTAAATACCTTATCAACATTAAGTTTTAAGAATGTAGCATTAAATCATTATATTATATTATGAAGTCTTAAATGCCCTATTGGTGTTGGGTTTTATAATATAATATTGTTTAAAATTGCATAGTTATTGAGGAAATATTATAGCATTACTAGGTTGCACATACAATTTTAGAAATTTATAATGAATTTCATAAATTATTTCCTCAATATTTTGTTACCTATGCAATTAATTACTGTGAAAACAATAGATAAGACTAATTATGAGGATTAAGCTGAGTAGAAAATATCTTGGTAGAATTGCTAATATCATATTTGATAATCAGCAAATTTTATATTTCGCATGGGGAAGGAGAGCTAAAGATAGACGATGACTCTATTGCTATGGAAGGGCTCCTCATGAAAAGTGGACACACTCGAATAAAGTGTACTTGATAGGTGTAATGAACATTAAGGATAAGACCATCATGGCAGGCACTAATGACTCTCCAAATGTCAAATTGTTTATAGACTTTATAGCTAATAGGTTTGTAAAGTTTGATAAGGTCGAAAAGGATATTACCTTTCATTACTGGATAAAACTGTTTAGGATAGTATTAATGGAATTAGTGAGTATATCGTGGAACTGGTATACTAATATATTTTCTTCAAAGGCATGAAAGTGAATTTAGAAGATAGTCATTTGATGTAACATGTTTCAAAGTCTCTTCCGGTTAAAATTGTTATTTTTAAGACATTATATTACATCTAAGAGAGTGAGTAGACTTTTAGTAAAATGACATCTATAGTTAGTTAAGTGGAAAAAATGTGAAGAATTGAAGGATCTCTATGCTTACTTTGTTTCATACAGATTGAGCACCATGGGTGGATGCTAATATTTCACCTTCATTAATAATTATTTAAGTTTTGGTTAGGTGGAAATTTTCCTCGAAAATTTGGAATCCTTAGATTATTTTAGGTCATTCAAAGTTTACATTAAACTCAAAATGAGAAAGAAAACTAAGTGTGTTAGTCCTAATAAAAGTGATGAGTACTATGGAGATATGATAAAACTAATGGAAATCCTAATTCTCTTAGATTGTGGAATTAAGGCCAGCAATGCTATGCCTGAAAATGCCTGATTAAATTGGATTTCAAGAAGGAGGAATTACACGCTCATGGACATGATCAGATGCATGTTAGCACATTCAATTTTACTAGAGTTTATGAGATGATGTTTTAAAAGCTGATGTATATTTTCTGAATCACATCTCTAGTAAGTCTGTATCTAAAATCTCATGAAAATTTCTATATAGGAAAAGTATAATCCTTGGCATTTCCATGTTTTAGGGTTACAAGGCTAAAATGAAACTATATAACCTATTTCCCAAGTGACTTGATCCAAAGATTATATTGATGGTTACTTTATTGAATATTATAATAGCTACAAAAGTAGTAGATTTTATTGTTTGACCTAGACCAATCAGGTAATTCAAGCACCTCGTTCTATTTATTTTGAGGACTGGTCAGATAGTGGGAGTGAAATGCCATGTAATATATCTCTTAGAGAGGTACAAGTTTTTATTTCACTAGAACTACCACTGGTTAAAACAAACCAAATTGATCTAATATAAGATATGGTAATGGTGGCAGTTGGAAAGCTTAATGCTCCTCTGGTAGTAGAACAGAATTAAGTCTTGTAAATGAAATATCATTGAGGAAATCCTAGATGGCTCGCTAACCAAGTACTACTAACAACTATGTGGTATATTTATAAGAGCATGAATTTGATGTCAATGATGGATTTGATCTCATCAGTTTTTCAAGAAGCCATTTCAAGCACTAATTCTTTAGAATGGATGAAGGTTATAAATGATGGATTATTTTAATGATCCATAACGATGTGTGAGATCAATAGAGTTTCCTGTTAGTTGCAAGACTATTAGATGCAAAAGGATCTTTAAGACCAAATAATACTTAAAGGGTGATTAAAAGGTATAAGACTATATTGGTGGCAAAGGGCCACATTTAGAAAGAAAGCTCTGATTATAGAATATTTTCTGATTTTTTTAAATTGAAGACTTGTCTTGAGATGTTATGACATTTGTAGTTTATTTTGACATAGAGCTTCACCAAATCCATAACAGCCTTCTTGAATGGTAATTCGTTAGAAACTATTTGTTTGAACCAATCAGATAATTTCTAAGAGAAGAGTAAAGAAAACTTTGTATGTAAATTTAAAACATTTATATATATGATTTGAATTAAGAGTCTAGATAATGGTATCTCAAGATTATTGAGATTGTTGCTTCTCTTGGGTTCAAGGAGAATAATGCAAATTTGTGCATCTGTTTTAAGTTAGGGATTGCATATTTGTGATTCCAGTCTTATGTAGATGATATTCTTCTTAAGAATAATATTATGAGCCTTATGCTTGAGATAAAGCATATATTGTGTATATATTTTAGATATGAAGGATCTTAATGATGTCTCTTTCATGTGGGGCATATGGATCTATCATGACATATCTCAAAGTCTTTTTGGCTTGTCTCATATGTTAAAATGGTGGTAAAAAGGTTCAATGCATTTTATGTGCTTTCTAAGTATTGCACCCTTCCAAAGGGGTGCCATTCTTTCCAAAGCCCAATATCCTCAAAATAATGTAAAGATTAAAGTAAGTCTCATATGCTTTCGTTGTTGATAGCCTATTGTATGTTCAAATATGTACACATCATGATATCACTATTGGTTTAGTCTACTTAGGAGATACTTAAGTAGTCTTGGTTAGAAATATTTGATTGCCATGAAGAAAGTTATAGAGTACCTATAAGATACAAAGAATCTTTGTACTAACCTGTTACAGAATTGGTTATCTAATTGTTACAAGCTACTTTGACTTTAATTTTGTGACTTATCCAGATGACAAGGAGTTGATATTTGGATATATCTTTAAGATAATACAAGGATCTATACTGTGGAAACTATCGAGCAGTCGATTATAACAACCTCTATTATGGAGGAAGAGTATTTTGCATGTTATGAAGCCACTTGTAAAGCTATTTGGTTAAGGAATATGTTATTTGGATTTAAAGTTGCAGAGAGCATATCTAGGACCTTAACCATATGCTATGATAGTACTGTCATAGTGAATTTCTCTTAAAATAATTATTAGCTTAGCCAGCTAGACTATTTTTTGTTTTGATAATGAAAACAATTTTGATCATAAAATATTATGATTATGTGCTTTAATGTTTGCTGAATGTTTGTAGGTATCAAAGTTTATCAAGATACTACAAAAGATCTTCATTAATATTAGGATTTTATTTTGATTGTTATAGAATCTTTTGTAAGTGAATCTTTCACAATTTAGCTCCAATTATTTCTCTTAAAATGTTTTTCAAAATGAGGTAGAAAATATATTTATGAAATGAGATTACTTTGAGAAGTTTTCAAAACGTCATTTCATTTGTTCTTCATTTTATAAAAATCATTTTTTTTTGAGAATCTTTTCCAAATCAATTCAGATAAGAACATGTGAAATAGTGCTTAAAAACTGGACTTACCAAAGGTGTAGGAAAACTTGTGAACCAATTCCTTAATCGATTCATAAGTTCTCCATAATAGAGCATGAATCGATTCATTAATCGATTAAGTTAGTTGTAACCAGTCTGAAATCACTTATGAATCAATTCACTAAACAAAAAATTAGTTATTCTATTACGGTTGGCTACAACTATTCTATAAATACCTTCTTCACCTCATTTCATTTCATAACTATAATTAACTGATTTAGAGGAGTGCAGAAAACCTCTCTCTTATCTCTTCTACCTTTACATCTTTGATTTGGATTGATTGAAAGAACCTGTAGCTTTCTTGTTGAATATTTTCATATATTCATTGAGATCAACATCTCAATTCTCTAGTTTTATATTCTAAACTCTTATCTCTTTATTTTCTTTAAGGTTTCTGGTGTTAGAAATATGGTTTTTAGGTTTGGAAGAGCCTATTATAATTCTTCTAGGTTAGCAAGAATCTTACTTAATTCTTGTGGTTTAGGTTTGCAAGAAAAGCCTATTAAAATCTTATAGGTTAGCAAGAGGCCTAGAAAGTCTTATATTGTAAAACTAGTTAATCAGGAACCTAGTTAAAATCCTGATGGTTTTGTTAATATAAAGATCAATCTAGTTGAAGATTGATTGATAGTGGAGTAGACTTGAATTATAGTTTCAATTCAAGCTAAACTACTTAAAAAATCTGTGCCTCATGAATCTTTATTCTTTACTACACAATTATTTTCTAGTTTCTGCATTCTATATGTTTACTGCATTACTGCATTCCATAGTTTTGTTAATATGCAATTCTAATTTGCTGCAATATAAATTAAGTCAATTACATACTTTGATATTATAAAGAATCTACTGCATAAACTTTAATTCATCAAGAATCTAATTTTCTATGATTTTAAAAGGTGTATATACATTCTCCAATAGGAAAAGGGCAAGATCCATTTTTATCATATCTTTAATTGGGACCCTCAATTGGTATCAGAGCTTTAGCTCTTGATGCACCTTTATTTTTCCTTGAAATGGATTCTAACTTCTTTTTGTTACCTGAGTTCCCTCCAATGTAAAAACCACCTGGCTTTAATGGTGAGCATTATACATATTGGAAGCAAAAAATAAAGAATTTTATAGAGCCAACTGATGTTGACATGTGGGATTTGGTTGAAGATGGCTACAAGCTTCCTAGAACCTTAATTAATGGTGAATCACAATTAAAACCAAAATCTCTGTGGACTGATGATGAAAGAAAGAAACATCTATTTGCTGCTAAAGTGAAATGGATTATATCTAATTCTTTGCCTCCTAATGAATACAAAAGAGTTTTTAACTGTAACATAACTAAGGAGATATAAGATACACTTGAAATTGCTTGCATAGGTACATCATAGGTAAAAGCTTCTAAGGTTCATGTTTTAATGTCTTAGTATAAATGTTTTAAGATGGAAGAGGATGAGTCGATAAAGGACTTAACTCAAAGGTTTATAGTGATTACTAAACATTTAACTTTGCTTGATAGAAAATTTGAGAATGCAGATCTTGTTCACAAGATACTCAGATCATTGATAAAAGAGTGGCAGCCCAAGATCACAGCAATTAAGGAGTCATTGAAGATGAGCATCCTTACCATTCAAGAGCTTTTTGGCAATCTTGAAGAACATGAGCTAGAATTGAAAAGATATAAAAGAATGGAGAGGATAAACACAAGAAAACTCTAACATTGAAGGCTGCAACTGACATAGACTCAAGTGTCAGAAATTCAAAAAGTGATGCAGAAAAAATTACTACACTAACCAAGCAGCCGCACAAGACTTTTAAAGGAAAGAAGAAAAATTAAAAGAAGAAAGCAACTCTAAGCGGCAGAAAACAAAGCAAGATTGAATAGATAATTAATAATACACCAACCTGCTTTGAGTGTAAAAAATCTGATCACATCAAGCTAGATTGCCTAGTCTATCTCAAGAGGCAAGTCGAAAATGAAAGAAGGAAGAGGAGATCATTCAACAAAAGGTCTAACTTTGCTATCTGGGATGATGAAGATGATGATGCAAAATCTACTTTAGAAGAAGAGGAGACTGAAAACAATGCTCTGCTATGTCTCATGGCCAGACAAGACCAAGTGTTATGGGCATTTTTAGACTAAGAAAAATGGACCGGCAAAGGCCCAAAGAATCGGGTCAAGGGGTGAGAAGGCATAGCCTAGCTCAAAGGGAGGTCACTACGGCCAGGTAGCATGTCGTGTAGCATGAGCTCACAGCTTCCAAACCAGCCAAGGGTACAATGAGCTCTCAGCATAATTAGGAATAGCTAAAGTTTGATAAACAGTTTGAATACTTTACTAACTTACAAATTAGCCTCCAAAGTCTGACAATGATTTGCCCTGTATTTGTTACTTGACATCTAGCATTAATGCTTAATGCAGACGTAATCATAGTCTTACAATGATAAATTACAACTTGTAACCCTCCCGACTTCTATAAATAGGGAGGGAGAGCCATTGCGTAAAGAGAGTGAGATACATGTAGAAACTTTGTAGAAATAGTCATAGACACATGTACTGTTCTTTGTATAGAAAAACAACCACTCAAAGCCAATACAATTGCCATGGACATAGGGGTTATCTTGACTTTAGCTGAACCACGATAAAACTCTCCATGTTCTCTCCACTCTTCCTCTAAATCTCTCACCATTTTCATACTTTCCTTGCATTCTTAATAGTAGTTTGGTTCTCAGAATCCTCAATTGACCAATTGCTAAAATCGATCATCAATATTTTGGCACGCCCGATGGGACCAAACTACTTTCTCATTTATTCATCGATTGACCACAATGGCAAGAGGAAGAGTAACTAGGAGTTCAGATGTTGCCACTAACAACTAGGTAACCGCAAAGGGTAATGACGAGATATGCCTGGAGATGAAAACCTAATCTTGGCAAGTACTTCCTCCATCCTTCTGGAGGTTGATGGCATATAGGCTCTATGTCAATGCCAAGAAGTGCTCGAGAGTACAGTCAAGAGGCTTGCTGAAGTAGTTGAGGCTTTGGCTCAGGTACAAACTCAAAACGCACAAAAACAAGGTGAAGCCATCCTGATTGCGGAAGTGGTCTAGTAGCCACAGGGAGAGATATTGGCACGAAGGGAGAAATTAACTAGAGAAGGAGCCCAATGGGTAGATTCAAATCTCTCCTCCAACTCGCGACTTAAAATGGATGGATGACGAGCTCACAAGCATGATGGAAATCAGTGACTTGGGAACTTGCACCACATTGTAGGCTCGAAGATAGGCCATGATAATGGCAAGAATCAACAATTTGAAGTTCAAGATCAGATGAACGAAGAGCTCACATAGAGGGTGCAAAGGTTGGAGAAACGTCCCTTATCCCAGGATCGATTAAGTCATTATGAGGGGAGGACCTTGCTCTCCATGAAAATTGAGATAGAACCTTGATAGCACAATATTTGACACATCTATTTGTCCTCATACTTAGCATTTTAAGGTCTTAAATTGCATGTTTCCAACTGTGTTAGTGTGTATT
>JANHAO010023258.1:0-11955 GCA_026873985.1 Saraca asoca
CGACCCGTACTCGCCGGTTCTGTGTTACAACTACGTCGTGCGCTTGCGGTATTTTTAAAACGTGCAGTAAGTTTTCAGCACATCAGTCAACCCAAATATGATGTTCAATGGACTCTAATAGCGTAAAAGTGAGTTCACATAAAATCCAATCATTAGTATTCTCATCCCCAATCCAAATCTCTAGATAGTCCCCAGTTAAGCACTTACACTTCTGTTATTCTTGTTAACAATCTATAATCCCTTATCTAATAGCCAGCTCCAGAGTTTACAATGACCTTCAAGGATTTAGAATTGGTATTCTGTAATCTGGATTTTAGGAAGTAAGAGTGGAATCAGAAAGCAACAGAGTGGGCTTATCAACCTTAAGTAAGAATAGTTATGTATATAAATAGGAAGACAAGATTTGGGAAATGTGGAGATTTTTGATATATTCATGGTGTGGGCATCAACATATCTTTATTCATGTGTTGTGTTGCCAAGTGCACTAACATAAACTCAATATGCCTATCCCATCTTAGTAGTTGAAGACCACTATCATGCATCTAAACCCTAGACCATGCTCTAATACTAACTTTGTCATGCCTCAATCCATGGAACGTGACCAGCGTAGAAGGTCACCATCTGGAATCCCTTTCCATTAGGAAACCCGTTACAAGCCTTACAATGCACATAATATACTAATGACTCACTATTTCATCAATCTACGATGAAATATTTATATATTAAAATTCTAATGAAAATCCAACAGAGTTTCTTCTGTTTTCTGGACACTTGGTCTTAAAGCCTATACAACACAAAAAGGGGCTACATGCCCATCACACCCTGTATAACAACATAATAATATACAATAGCCCAAACTATATAATTTACAACTTACTAGGAATCCATCAATCAAACACAATACATGCATATACAATTCTACCAACTGCCAGGCTTTACACTACAGTTATATCTTAAATCTCCTCAGGAAGGGTCCATGCAATCAATGAGCAGATCCAAGTCCAAGATGAGGTGAAGGGATCGTAGGTGTGTCCTCAGGCTTTGAAAAACATAAAAAGAGAGCTGTGAGTTTTATAGAAACTCAGTGAGTAAATAATCCCATGATCACTCAAAAATTTCATTTAAAATCATGTTTGAAAGTAGGTATGTAAATATAGCCGTGGAGGTATGCTTACTCGATCTAAAGCCATAATCTCAATATACATTTAGAAACTACCATTCAACAAGAAAATTAAGTAAATAAATATATGATGATAAAAAAGAATATGAGTAACATCAAAGAATGCTATTATGGAAAATATGTTAACCATGATATAAATATGAGGGTAGCCAATAAGTTTCTACCATTTCATTAAATCTTAACATAGTAAAGTATTCAACTGGATTTGCTAGAGAATAAATTTAAAATGGTAACTGTTATGATATAATCATAATTCTCATCATAAGCTATTCAACACATCTGTTAGATGCTCATGAACGTATATATATCCCTAATTTCCCCCACCCTTATTAGCTTCACTTTTCTCCACCCCTATTAGCTTCACCCCAAGCAATTTATTCTTCATAAGTGCACTTGAGGGTTACTAATAAATTTTTCAATGGGTTTAGAATGTCTAATCAATATTCTAAATATATCTGGTACCATGAAATTTATTATTTGAGTAAGCAAAATTTATTAAAAACATACATGACCTATTAAAGCATATCCATATCCATTCATCATATAGAAAAAAAAAGGTAGTATCATCAATTTTAGTAATATGAAACAAGATGAAAATGCATAAATTTAGCACGGCAAACCATTTCATGTATACATACACATATAAATATACTTTTGAACCCATTTCAACATATAGGAAAATCCCATTATTTTAAAGGAGTTAAAACATTTCATGAAATAAAATTATTTTATATTTACACATAGGATCATTAAGTGAGGAAGATTGTCCACATACCTTAGAAAAATCCTTAGAAAACTAAGTCAGCTAAAGTTCCAAAATCTGATGTTAGTGAGCTCGTTTTGTTCAAAGAAATATATCTAGATCAAATCTATAGGAAAAATTCAAACTTTCATCAACTTTACATAGTGAGGGTTTCAACTACCCATCTTAAAAACTTGCTATAAAGCTACTATAAAATAAATCTTTTATTCTAGAGTTACTCACCACCTTCCAAAGTGTAGGTGGGGAGCTTGGCGAATCTGGATTGCCATGGGTGAACCTATGGGAGCCATTGACCAAACTGCACTATTGAGGATTTGAACATAAATATCTTGAAAAACTAGCTGTAGGGTTACTATAAAATAAATCTGATGATCTAAGAATACTCATTGGAGTCTGAAGTACTGATGGCTAGCTCACCGTGAGCTAGAATGTCATCAGTGTGCCAATGTGAGTGCTAGCCGAATAGCACCGTTATAGGGGATGAAGAGCTTTGCCGGTTGAGCAGTGCGATGGAAGATGCTAGAGAAGAAGCTCACCAGCCAAATGCATCAGACAGTGAGAATAGGAAGAAGATGTGATCGGAGTGGCGAAGGAAGGATGTTAGTGCAGGGAGAACTCTGAGCTAATCAAGAAGGAGGAAACTTCACTGGAGTAGAATAAGCTTGTTGGCTGGAGCCCATCAGACAACAATGACGACTGGAGATAGAGAGGATCATCAGCAACTATAACGAAAGATGGCATCGACAAAAGGTTTGGGAGAGAGAGAGGATGCGTGCATGGGAAGCTTCAAGAAGCAAGGAATCTAGCTAAAGGAATTTTTATATCATAAAAGAAATAAGGTAAATTGCATTTTGACCCCAAGGACTTTTCACGAACTTCATTAAAGTCCTTCTGAGAAAAAAGAAATTACAATCCAACCCTAATGAATTTTTGAAAGTTTTCACTTCTGTCCCTTTGAAATTTTTCTTCTTCTTTTATTTCCTGAGGTATTACAATTCATAATATCATATTCCAATCTTGATCACATGAAAAGTATCAAACATTAAGCAATATGGACCTCACAATAACTATATCATGACATTTTTACTTACCACACTTTTAGTCACATGAGTTACGTTCCATTGCTAGTGCATCATACATTCTTTGTTTCTTCATATAACTATTATAATTAATCTCATATTAATAATATATATAGCCAACTCTTAAATTCAATAATATTAGATTATAATTATTTATTTAAGATTTCTTAGTTATTATACTCGCTTTAACAGGGCTTATATAAGACTAAACTAAGGAAATAAGAAATATTTTTGCAAAAAATGAAGTTGAAAATATGGAAATTTCTAGAGATACAATTAGAATTACGAGTAGGATTGTTGAAGAAATTTGAGTAGTATCACAATTAGGATCAAGAAGTTCAAGTGTGAAAGATTCGATTCAACTTGAGGAAATTTAATTAAAAATACGAGTCTATTTGCCAAAATATGCAACCATTTAGGAAATCTAATTACATATGCGATTAGAATCGTGATTAAGATAAAAAAAAAATAGGGTAAGAAGATTTGATTTGAATCGCATAATTCTAATTTAAATTTTAATTTAGATCATAAGAACAAAATCGTTGGGTTTCTATAAACACAATTACGAATCTAATTTAAAAGCTCTGATTTGACTCGCATGAGTGAATATTGCATGACAACAACAAAAAAATAGGGAAAGTGACTTCCAATTCAACACTATACCATAAGATCTCAACACAACATACTTTAAGAGCTTAAACAAGCTTGAAACTTAGTTATTTCAACAAAAACTAGCCATTATGCCATTAAACCAAATTAGTCTCAACTTTACCACAAAATAACAAGAAAAGCCCATTTGTCAACTTGCACCAATAATCAATA
The DNA here is from genome assembly GCA_026873985.1 of Saraca asoca. Lineage (NCBI taxonomy): Eukaryota > Viridiplantae > Streptophyta > Magnoliopsida > Fabales > Fabaceae > Saraca > Saraca asoca. The sequence continues at coordinate 3,845 of JANHAO010023258.1, forward strand.
AATCACAAGCAATAAACACTCTATAATTCACAAGAATGGTAAGAATTACTCAATGTGAACTAGAAACACAAGATCACTATTGATCCACAAAAAAATCTTCAATACTCTTCATAAATAAAGAGAAGAGCATATTAGCTTCTTGGCTATTTCAAATTTTTTCTTTCAACAAACAATTATATACCATTTGATTATGGTTTCATGGCAGAGAAACAAGCTAAATATATAAGATTTAAGCTTTAAAACTTTAGAAAAATCACATGGGTTCTTGAAGTGAATAGTAACTAAATAGTGACTATTAATTTCAAAAGTTCAGATCTCAAGTTATATTTAGTAAATCCATGTGATTTGATATCAAATTGAAGAGGAAGAAGAGAGGATTCAAATATAAAAATAAGAAAAATTAATAAGTAGAGATGCAGAACTTACTTGAGGAGAGAGAGAATGAGTCTAGAGAGAGACTTAAGCTTGAAGAGTAAGATATAGGAGAGTAAGATAAGGGTTGCATGAGTTATGATCGAGAAAGGCCAAAGAAAAAGAAGAGGAAGCCGACTGAGGGGTAAAATAGGAAAAGAAAATTTAGGGTATTACAAATAGCCCTTGAGTTGCTCCAACCTCTTTTTACCCTCACGGTCAAGTCCCTAGTAACATCTAGTTCGATGAGTGTTCGCTTCATGCACAACCCTCATATGCTTTTAACAAGCTAAATCTACTAATTATAACCACCCAATATGCTCTCTAGCACCAACCACTTTAATACTAACTGTCACTGATCGATAACTCTTTTAGTTGTATTATGAGCCACACGATGCCAATTCTTAGTAACATATCAGCCTTCTAATAACTCAAGCTACACTTGGATAAATAATGGGATAAAATAGATGTCGATTATCCATACAATAAAATCTTATGTGTAATATATCTGTAGGTAAATATAAATGTGTAGTTAAAGCATCCGTATATACCGAGCTTCAAAGAACACTTGACATAAGTAGTTTCTAGTGTACATCGAGAAAAGACTTGTTTGAATAGGGAAAGGGACAACTTCATTTTATTGATATATATCTTATCACGTGGTTTTGAGTGTATAGGGGAGTCTCTAAGCCACCACACTTTTATCCTTAGCATGTGCCACAGTGCCTATCTGGGTCACTGAACATGCCCTTCTTAAAGAGCATTTTAAGCCAAAATTCTGATAGTACAAGTAGATATACTTTTTTTAAGTTAACATAAGAACTTTTCTTTTAGCTCAAAAAGGTTTTAATGCATTATCTCATATTGATTGAAGATAAAAATGCTAAGATTGTAACCATGTGCTTTTCTATTTGTACCAGACGAATGATCTATGCTAAAAAGACAGAGACCCTTCAAAATAGGAAAAATAATACAAAAGTGCATTCGCTCTCAAATTCTTACCACAAGACCTCCTTTTCATGCTTGATTATTACGCCAAATTTCATCCAAAACCAACCATGTTTACTTACCAAATTGGTTCACAAGACTAGTTTATAACAACAAGGCACAAGATGATTCCAAAACCTACTAGATGGCCCATTCTTGATTTAGTAGGTAATAAACCACTAGCTATCCTCCATAAAGTGATTTTGTAGCATTGATGCAAATTAAGATTCCAAATATGCATCCACATTTTGCTATTTGTGTTTGAAATTGTTGATAGTGACCTTGTGTGCTGATTATCAATAACAACAATTAATTTATATATCAACTTGATTGTGCATTGACCTAATGAATTAAGAGCCCAGATTAAAGAATCTTTATGTTTGGCTGATATGTGTAAACAAAGAATGTAATTATAATTTTCAATGGAAAATAGGTTATGAATTAAACTTGCATTCCATAACCTTTGATTGGGAAGTATTAAGTTAGATATCCTCACATTATTGTCAATGGTAGCACCTTCTTTTAGTTGTGGAATGTAACTGCCTTTAGGAAACCAAGGATCCTGTTGCACTTTGATAAAAGTTCCAGACCCACTATCTAATTTTTAATTAAATTTTTTTCCATCCTAACCCTCTTTCTAAGTCCAAGAACCTAAGATATTATCCATTTCCAAAAATACTTGATCCCTAACATACATTCCTTAAAAGCATTTAACCTATAAGTTTTCTTGGCTGTTTCCAGTTTCCATGTTAGCTTCGCTAATAGAGCCTAATTAGTATTGTGGAATAATTTAAATCCAAGACTCTCTTCATTTTTAGGCTTACACAAATCATCCTATGCCTAAGGAAAATAATAATTCTGCTGACCACCTTTCACCTTCTTGTTGAGAGAGCAGTGACTGCTTTGATATAAAAAGTAGAGAGAAAAAAAAAACAGAATAACCAAAAGCGGAGAAAGCAAAAAAAAAAAAAAACACTTTAATGAGATTATTCAAAATGGGTTGTATTATTCATAAATAAGAGTGCCTTCATATAGGCTTTATAATGGCTTTATAGCTTAAAACAGAAAAAAAGACATACTTAGAATAGTCAACTAAAAACTAGAAAATTCAGGAAACAAGATAAAGAAAAAAATGGAAACATATTTGCTGCAAAGCTAGAACCAACTCTGCATCGTTACTTTTTGAATCAATCTTCAACACCCCCTTGATTCAAAATTGCACACTCCAAGCTGAAATATCAGATACTCATGCTTATCAGATACTCATGCTTATCTCTAAGAAGTGACTTTGTTAAAATATCAGCCACTTGCTCATTTGTGTTATAGTATTTCAAAGTGATTGATTCATTTGACACAATATCTCAAAAAAAATGAATCTGAATGTCAATATGCTTTGTTCTTCTATGATAAACTGGATTATTTGTCATAGCAATTGCCGCTTTGTTGTCGCAATACATCTCAATTGCTTCCTTTTGTTCTTGGCTAATGTGAACAGTAATGCGACTTAACCAAATTTCTTGACATGCTGACGATGTTGCAGCTGTATATTCAACTTCAAATGAAGATAAAGTTGTTGTTACTTCCTTTTTGAACTCTCGCATATTACAACTGATCCAAGATAAAAAATGTAACCTGTAGTGCTCCTTCTATTTTTCATACAACCAACATAATCACTGTTAGTGTAACTTGTCAATTTGAGTTCTGAAACACAACCATACCACAACCCAAAATCAATTGTTCTGGTAATATATCGCAACACTCTTTTTGCAACTCCAGGATGATGCTTTGAGGGGAAATGAATAAACCTAGAAATAATTCCAACTGAGAAGGCTATATCTGGTCACGTATGAGTCAAGTAGATTAGGCCTCTAACCAAACTCTGAAAAAATCTTGCATATGCTTGTCGTGTACCATCATCAACCTGCAACTTCTCATTCAAATTTATAGGTGTAGCAACTAATTTGCAATTCTACATGTTAAACTTTTTAAGTAAATCAATAGCATATTTTCTTTGTGACACAAAGATTCCATCTTCAACTTGCCTCACTTTAAGCTTAAGAAAATAGTGTTAACATGCTTAAGCCTGATATTTCAAACTTCTTCATACAAGCTTTGAATTCATTAATAATTAAAGAAGGTGAACCCATATAAATCATATTATCCATATACAAGCAAATAATGAGAAGATCATTTTTACCTTGTTCCTTCAAATCAAGATTAGGTTTACTCTTTTTTAAATCCATTATCAAGAAAGTAGGAGTTTATTTGGTTGTACCGTACCCATGGAGCTTGTTTCAAGCCGTAAAGTGCTTTTTGTAGTTTATACACTTTCTGTTCTTTGCCTTCAACAATAAACCCTTTGGACTGAGCAACATACACCTCCTCTTGCAACTTGCCATTTAAAAATGTTGATTTAACATCAAATTGATATACAGGATATTAAAAATGTGCAGCTAATGCCAAAGTGGTTCTTACTGTGTTAAATCAAGCAACAGGAGAAAATGTTTCTTCAAAGTTGACACCTTTTTGTTGTGAATAGCCCTTTGCCACCAGTTGAGCTTTGTGCTTTTGTATACTACCATCTGCATGATACTTTGTTTTAAACACCCATTTTAGGCCAATTGCATTCCTACCTTCAGGCAAATCCAATAGGTCCCTAGTTTCATTTCTTTGAATTGTTGCAATTTCTTCTTTCATGACACTGCACCATTCTTCTTTCTCTACACTACTTCTTCAAATGTTGTTAGATCAGCTATAAACAAGGCTTGTGTAGTCTTATAAATGTCCCTTAATGATTTGAATTTTCTTGGAAGAGATTCTTTTGAAGATGAACTTAAAGGAGATGAACTTGGTGAAATTGGAGGAGAAAGTTATTGAACTTCAACCTATACATCTTTTTTCTTAATTGAAATTTCATATTTAACATGTTTTGGATTTTCATGCCAAGTCCATCTTGCCTCCTCATTAAAGACAACATTCCTACTAATAATAACTTTGCCACTAACAGGATTATACAACCTATATGCTTTAGATTGAGAACAATAACCAACAAAAATACATTTTGCTAATTTATCATCAAATTTGCTATGATAATGTGAATCAATCAAAGCATAGGCAATACAGCAAAAGACTTTTGAATGGCTTACCTATGGTTTCCTACCACTCCTTCCCTCATATGATGTTCTATTCAGAACAACTTTTGTTGGAGATAAATTCAACAGATAGACAATAGTAACAACTCCGTCCGCCCAGATATTTTTTGGTAGATCCTTGGCCTTTAACAAACTTCTTGCCATTTTGACAATAGTTTGGTTCTTTCATTTAGTCACATCGTTTTGCTGTAGTGTGTGGGGAATAGTCAACTCTCGATGCATGCCTTGCTTTTCACAAAGCTGAGTAAATTCATGAGATAAAAATTCACTCCTCCATCTGTATGAAGTGTCTTAATGCATTTTCTGCTTTGCTTTGAACCTTTTGAAGATTTCAAATGTCTCTAACTTGAAGTATAGAAAATAAACCTAACTTATCCAACTATAGTTGTTTGTAAATAATAAAAAGTATCTACTCCGATCCCACAGAATGATTTCATTTGCATAGGACCACACAAGTTAACATGTACAATCTTAAGACAATTAGATGCCCTTCTAGACTTCCCCATTGGAAATGGTTTTTTACATTATTTTCCATATATACACCTTTCACACACATTTAAAGATTTAATTTTAGGCAACCTAAACATAATTTCTTTTCGACTTAGCAATTTCAAACCTTTTACATTCAGGTGCCCATACTGTAAATGCCACAATCTTGACTCACTATTTTCTTTGACAACAAATGTATGTTTTTTAACACCAGAAACTTCAAGTGGAAACAACTTATTTGGAGTCATATGAACATCAACAACAATCTAATCTAACTTTTTGTCTCTAATCACACAAGAGACATCATCAAACAAAATTGAATACCCACAGCCATAAGTTGCCTAACACTTAACAAATTTTGAGATAAATTAGAAATACAATAGACATTGTAAGGAATTTTTATATTACCAAGACCATTATCGATTGCCACAATACCTTTGCCTTTTAATTGCATTTGTTTGTCATCTCTGAGCCTCACTTTTATCCTGTATGACTCATTAAGTTCTTTAAACAATGATTTTGTTCCTATCATGTGATTGGAGCAACTGTTGTCCAGAAACCAGATGTTGTTGGGAATTGTTGTATCTTCGTGATAAACCATGAATAACTTGGCCTTCTCTTCCTCTTCTTCTGCATAGCTTGCTTGTTTTTCCCTTTTCCAGCATTTAGACTTTATACGCCTAAACCGTTTGCAGTAGTAACATTGAACACAACTTCCTTTTTCATGAGACCCTCCTCTACCATGTCCTCTACCAGTTGCCTCCCATTTCTCATTGTTCTGATTAGATGCCTCCCCTTTTACATGAAAGGCTTTTTCTTCATTCTTCTTATATGATCTGTTCAATCTTGCCTCTTGCAAGGATCCCATCAGTTCATCATATGAGTATATAGCTAAGTCTTTGGACTCCTTAATAGCTGCTACTACATGATCAAACTTCCGAGTCAAACTCTGCAACACCTTTGCAACTGTAGTTTGATTGGAAACCACTTTTCCATAGTACCTCATTTGATTAACAATTGTAGTTACTTTGGACCAAAAAAAAAAAACTTGCACTGATTCTCCATTTTTCATATGCAAGGTTTCAAAATCACGACGAAGAGATTGAAGCTTCACCGTGATAACCCCCTTGAGGAGCCTTGGAGTGTTGTCTGCAAAGTCTTCCAAGCTTCTTTAGCTATATTTGCTGCTGTAATTTTTGAAAAAATTGACTCATGGACTGCTTGTTGAATGAAGAATAATGCTTTGGAGCCTCTTTTCTTATTCTCTCTTAACCTTGCCTCTTGATTAGGATCAAGATAGCCATTCTCAATCAAGTCCCGTAGATCTTGAGACTTGAATAATGTCTTTATTTTTATGCTCTAGAACTCATAACAGTCTCTTTTGAAGATAGGAATTGCTGGTTCAAAAATACTCACAACATTATTGTTAGTTGTCATGAGTATTACACCCAGCTATAAAAGAATCAGACTCTGATACCACATATGTTGAGAGCAGTGGCTGCTTTGATATAAAGAGCAGAGAGAAAAAAAAAATAGCGAAGAGTGAGAAAACAAAATAGTACTCTAATGAGATTATTCAAAATGGGTTGTATTATTCATAAATAAGAGTGCCTCTATATTGGCTTAACAATGGCTTTGTAGCCCAAAATAGGAAAAGAGATATACTCAGAATAGTCAACTAAAAATCAGAAAATTCAGAAAATAAGACAAAGAAAAAAAATGGAAACATATTTGCTATAAAAATAGAACCAACTTAGCACCAGTTATTTTTTGAATCAATCTTCAACACCTTTATCAAAGCCTTGGACAGAGGACATCTAACTTAGAGCATACTTCCCTTGGAACTTTCAAACTAGATATAGAGTGAACAGTAGAGGTGTTCATGGGCTTAAAGGCCTGAGGGTTTATTAGATTATGCCTAATAGACTATTGGTTCAATTCGTTATGTTGGGTTATGCGCTTAAATCTATCAAATGGGTCGGGTCTTTGTACATCATGAGTCCAAACTCAATTCCTAATTATATTTATAAAAAGTTTCTAAAAACTTTTAATTAATAATTCAAAATTAATTGATTTAATATTTTAAATATTATTTTAATAATTATTATAATATGTTGTGTATGCAAGTATTTTTTTTAAAAGAATATAGTATGTGATAAGTTATACTATAAGATAAATATACTTATAGAAGATAACATTATTTAGTGAAATTAATTATATAGTCACAAGCTTTTCATTTTTAGTAAAAAGATAAATGTTAGAATTTTTAATTTTTCAATTCTTTCATTTACTCATGCATACTATGCATTAGTCAATAAAAGAAAATAAAGTAAATATTTTATTTTATTTTCAAAAGAAAACACTTGTTTGCATCAATATGTCTCTTTTTTTTCAAGTAAGAAATTTCTCTTAATTTAAAATTTAATATATAATACCTTCACAAAAAAATACTCATGATACATGTAATTTCTCATATTGTGAGTATATATTATAATTTTAAATATAAATTATTGATACTAATATCTTATTTGGTGTCATTTTTTTCAATTAATACTGGACTATAATTCCAATGTGAAGAGAAATAATAGGTTGTAATTTCTCTTCCCAAAGAAAATTTTGAAGTTAGAAATTAATTAAAAAAAATCAGACAAGATATAAATCTATTAACTTATACATGAAACTAAGAGAGTAATAAAAAAAAGATGAAATAGTTATAATTAAATCAAATATTTTGTAATAAAATAATAAACCCTGATTGTCATAGGAAAAATCATTTTTCCTTATGGGATCCATTATCATCCTTTTGGATGCTTTGATTCATATCTTCATTAACAATGGTAACAAAAATATCATATTTTACATTTAAGAATATTTAGTGATTCAAAATATTCTTGAAAACAATACTATAATTTCCTATTTATTGTTTGTTTTTCTTTCTAATCTAAAACCTTTTTAATTCCTACCATTATAAATTACATGTGTTATATAATGATATTGTTGGTTAATTGTATAATATTTGTAAATTATTATATGAAGAATATGAAATTATTAGTTGATTGTATTATATTGATG
>JANHAO010023259.1:0-11950 GCA_026873985.1 Saraca asoca
ATATTGCCATCCCCTGTGTAGAAGGATATTTGAAACAATAAACACATTTATCTTGCTTTCCTCCTCTTTTTTCCCTCTCATTCTTCAGCGGAGATGACACATTTTGAAAGTTTTTTTAAAATTTGACTCGAAAGAGTTTAAATCATCCATGCAAATCATGTTGGGATTTTGCTGACAGGTGAGTCTATTATCACTTGTCAATTGGCTAATGAATGTTACATAAAGGTTGATAACTATTTCAAATGAGGGTCAATGTTGAAGGAAAGATAGTATTGAAAAACCATATCTTGAGTTTTACACTAAAATCATTGACTTTATTTCCAGAATTACAAAATGATGCTCCATCTTATCGTTGCGTGGTCGAAAGGTCATTCAGTTGAGGCATTGCTCGCTTTGCTCAAAACTATAATCATTTACTTCATTTTTCCAATTGCTTGAGAATTGTCTGTAATCAGCCTCAGTGATATTAGTGACACATAGTTTCTTGTTTCTTAAGACTTCCACAGATATCAGCATTTTATCTAACCACTTTGGGTTGGTAACGCTGAAAGGGCAGTTTCTCTCAACTGATCCAAATGGGGACAGAAGAGAACACAACCAAACCTTCTAAACCATCTTCTTCAGCACAGGTACCTTCCCTAACCACTTCACCTTTTTCTTATTTTTTTTTTTGCCTTCTTTTGGCCCATTCTCCTTTCTGTTCTTATCATCTTATTTATATTTACAGGAGATACCTACGGTTCCTTCACATCCTGATTGGTCAAGCACTATGCAGGTTGGTGGCAAAATATCATATATTTACTTCATTTTACCCGGCTTTCATGTATGTTAATAACTAACATGCCAGTTTCTTACATAGGCTTATTATGGTCCTGGAGCAACTCCACCTTTTTTTGCCTCAACGGTTGCTTCACCTACTCCCCACCCCTATCTGTGGGGGAGCCAGGTGAATGTCAGTTTTTAGACACACACACACACACACACATATATATATATATACACATATACATAGCCATATAAGTCTCTGGCAAAGAGAAGGCCCTCATATACTGTTTTGTTGATTATTTTCAGCATCCTCTGATTCCACCTTACGGGACTCCAGTTCCATACCCAGCTATATATCCTCCAGGGAGTGTCTATGCTCATCCAAGCATGACTACAGTAATTCACTAGTGCACAGTTGAATCCTTTGCACCTCTTTTGGTAGATCCATTATATTCTAGTTCTCAACTAATCAACTTTCCTTGTTTTCATTTTTTTTTTTTTTTTTAAATCAATTTGGTAGACTCCAATCTCCGCACAGCAAAATGCAGAGTTGGAAGGGAAGGGATCTGATGGAAAAGATCGGGTTCCTGCCAAGAAATTGAAGGGAACTCCTGCAAATACAGGTTCTAAAGCAGGAGAGAGTGGAAAGGCTGCTTCAGGGTCTGGAAATGATGGCATCTCACAAAGGTGTGGCTTTTTTTAATATTTTTTTCTGCAATTTTTTTCTTAATATTGATTTGCGATAAAATATTTCTGTTTCAACAGTGCTGAAAGTGGTTCAGAGGGTTCATCAGGTTCTAGTGATGAGAACAATAACCAACAGGTACATCACTTGATTTCAATGAACAATGGCCTTGTCGAAACATGCTGCTTTTATTTTCTGCTCTGTTGCATGTAATTGAAGTTTTACAATAAATATAAAATTAATCAAATTGATGTATCGGAAGCTTGTTACATTTTTTTTTTTTTTGGCTTTCTTTTTGGACATTTTGCTTTTGTTTGATGGGCGCTATTCCTCTGTAGGAATCAGCTGCAAATAAGAAGGGAAGTTTTGACCAGATGCTTGTTGATGGTAGGCCACAATGTTGTTTGTAATTATCTTTCTTTTGCATAGTTTCTCAGGCAATGTACATGTGATAACCTCTTCAGGAGCCAATGCTAAGAACACTTCTGGTGGAGCAATTACTCAATCTTCTACGCTTGGGAAGCCTGTTGTCTCAATGCCTGCAACCAATCTGAATATTGGAATGGACTTGTGGAGTTCGAAAATGGGACACAACCAATCTGGTGCCTCCACAGCTGTAGCACCTGTAATGGGACGCGAAGTTGCACTTGGTGAACAGTGGATACAAGTATGAGTCTTGCAGTTGTTTTCTTTTTCCTATAATTGATATTTTATTCTAATTTCCATATATAAATTACATTTTGAAAGAGCTCCTTGATTGTGGTAGGACGAACGTGAATTGAAAAGACAGAAAAGGAAACAGTCAAATAGGGAATCGGCTAGGAGGTCAAGACTACGAAAGCAGGTACCATCTACTGCATGCTCCATTGTTAATCTTAAGAGGCACAGCTAGCTTTTTCCATTTTGTACAAAAGTTGATATCTTTGATCTCTTGTTCAACAAGGCCGAGTGTGAAGAGTTACAAAAGAGGGTGGAGACTCTGGGAAGCGAGAATCAAACTCTAAGAGAAGAGCTGCAAAGGCTTTCCGAAGAATGTGAGAAGCTTACATCTGATAATAATTCCATCAAGGTAAAAATTTTGAAACATTACACCATTTTTTGTTCATATCAGCATCATAGATCAACCTGATGATAGCTAAAAAAAAATTTAGCTTATTTTGAGGAAGTAACAATTTGCTGCTGTCAACAGGAAGAGTTAGAACGGTTGTGTGGGCCAGATGCAATTGCTAACCTTGAGTAGAACAGATAGACTGGTGTCATGCCGATAGATTTACTCCTACAAGAGACGACTTTGCAGCTGGAATTTTACTAATGGCCTCGTCTCTTTATTGAGGATAGAATATAATTTCTTTTCTTTTACTAATATACACTATTAACCCTCAATTGTAAGCTCACTGACGATCTACATTTTACACATCATTTGTTGCATTATTTACCACTGTGAAAGAATAGGAAATGTTACCACTAATATTTAGAATTTACCTCAAGAAAATCGTTTCAATTTATTTATTTTTCGATACCATCTGTTGCTCTGGTTGAAGATGCTTAGATCAGTGGATAATCGATTTTGTGGGATGAGGGTATTGAAACATGAAATGCATCACCAAGGATATAAAAGCATTAATATCCCTTTTACAAAGTGGAACGCATTTTCAAGCAACTTAGACTATCACTATCTACTGGGAGTCGGTAAATTCAAGCAGGTTGTCAGAAGATGCCATAACTACAGGGCTCTGCTTGATGCCAGGGGCAGAGATGGTTCTCTAACTTAACAGTCTTGCGAAAGAGTTATAAAAGCAAAAATAGCACAACAAAATTAATGCATCTAAAACAAATTATCAAACACAATATGTGTAATATGAGAGAGTGATGTTTCCATTTTTAAAGTTGCTCTATTGGAATTTAAACTATAAAATCCCATTGAACTATTTAAGATAGAGTGATCTATGCCAATTTATACAGGCCTTTGAGTTTTAGCTAGAAATCAATAACCAGTGAGAGCAGAATAAGTTTCACAATGATATAAAACTGAAAGAAAAAAATAAAATTTGTTCAAAGACGAAAATTACAGGGAGGACAAAAGGTTTCAACGACTAAATACTATAAGACTTTATTCAATACCATGACCTCCAATGACTCATATATTGTTCTTTATTAAATTTGTTCATCTTATATATCTCAAAGCATAGGATGTCAAACGTCTTGTTGCCATCGATCACATACTACTTGTGTAAATTAGCATAAGCAATAATAAGATCAGTTGGTGGTGGTCCTTGTACTAGAGAGGCACTTGATTTCCCATCAAATTCATATAATCTACTGTATAGATCTTCCCTTCATGAAATATTACATCTTGATAGTAATGTAATCCTCTATTCTCGTCGTTGGAACCTTCGTCCACTTATTATCACCATAAATAGCAATGGCCATAAAATCTGAGTTGTTGTTGTTGTCGGGAGAGGAAGACAGAATGATTTTTACAATATATCCCGTTTGCATATGTATAGTGTCTACCATCATTTTCACACTCCATTCCACTGATAATCAATTACATCTGGAAAAGTTGATAGTGGTGGAAGATCAACTTGAGCCCATGTAAATGGATTCAACATTCGCACTGATCCTTTCAATGCAACAAGGATCAACCATCAAAAAGAAGATCATTCTGATAAATCTAATTGGTAAATCTTTTGTAAGATTGTAAAAAAGGCGGAGGCTACTCTGGTTTTGACCCTCTTCAAATGGATTTTTTATGTGTTTTGGAATCTTTGGCAGTTCAAAGTTTCGATCTCTACTCACAGCACGCAATCGAATATAGTCACCGAAATCATCCAATAAATCATAATGCAGCGTAGCCCATTGGTTGATATTAACCTCTGCCATTGCAATTTCAAATCTGACAATCCCAGTAACACAAAAAGCTGTATACAAGAAAGTTCAAAGCAATTAAGTTCTAATAAAGCATGGAAAGTAATGAAATTCAATTCTTGGCTACAATTAAGCACCAATAGTAGACGAAGGACCTTGACAGTAAGCATAAAGTGTTGACACCATAATTAATTGCAAATCATAATTTAAAATTTAATTTTATACATAATTTTAAAAATTTTGAGGGCTTTGACAATTATTTAAATTATTGATTGAATTACTTTGCAAATTCTTATAAACTGCATTTCTAATTAAATGATTGACATGAGGTGAGCTTGTAACATCGTTAAATTTTTCAAGAAAAAAAAAACAAATGTTCTGAACCTAATAAACTTAGACATACTTATTATGTACAAGATAAATCGCGTTTAAATAAATAGAATATGTAAATAAATGGGGGTTAACTTAAATATGCATTTAATAACGAAAGATTTATTGAAAAAACAATATTATGTAAAAAAAAAAATGTCAACGAAATCACTTTGTTCATCTGACAAACAAGCAAAATTACAAATATGTGGTTTAAAAATGTTTGAAGTATAGATATTCACTCAAAAAATTGATGCAAACTATGGTCACTTACTTAATAGTTTGACCAAAATTATTTAAAAAAAAAATGAGTTCACATCAATATCATACAGCACATGTACTGCAACATACTTTCTCTAGCAGCCATGTCTTTATCCACTTCATATTCAGTCGAGTCAAAGAAATCGTTATGGAACCAGATCAAAAATAAAATTATAATCTGAATTTATAAAAAAATAAACAAATATACTTTTTTTTATTAAAATGATAGATCCTTAATAAAAAAATTATTTCAAAATATGAGATTGTATTTTTTTAAATTAAAAGAAATTAATAAAATAAAAAATTAAAAGAATTTACATAGGTTTTGAATAATGTGTAATAAAGTTTTGGTGAATTCTATTGTAATAATTGAAATTGTATAATACAAGACACCATAGGCAACTTACCTAATAAAACAGGAGGGAGCAACAATGAACTCATGAAGACATTGAAATAATATCAATTCAACTCTATGCCCGTCCCTACTAGTCCCCTGTGCAGGTAATTTTGTAATATCTTTATCTCTCTCACGAAGCATGAATAATTAATTAATGAAAATAGCAATTATTATCAAACCTATCTTCCAATATGACCTAAATTTGTTGACGTTGGTTTTAGAAAATAATTGACATCTTTTTCCTTATAAAAACAAAACCCTGTTACTAGTTATATCTTTTATAGAAATTTGTTGCTGACTATCTATATTTTTACAAAAATTTATTGCTATTTACATTTTTTCATAAACAATCATCGAATCAAAATTTATAATCACTCAATTTAATCTCAATTTCAACAACTTCAAATATTTTATTTGATCAATAAAAAATGCAAGACATGACAAAATAAAATTAAAATCAAAACATATCATATTAATAACAAGTCTATACATTATTCTATCAAATTGAGCTAGAGGAATCTCAGCTATTGATATCATTGTCAATTTCTGTTTGAGTGTAATAACTTTGATTTCCTTCAAATGACTACAAGTTTATACAAAATTAAAACATTAGAATTAAATAGTTGCTTACGTATATATTAAACACATAATCAAGTATAAGTACATAATCAAATTGACACAATGCAACAACAACTTTGTTTTACAAGTTATCTAATTTTTCGAGGCCAACAATTTTGTTACTGTTATATGTGAAAAGTGGTTCGGTCCAAAAGAGCTCGTGAGAAGCCTGAGAGCAACAAGAGGACAAGCTCGAAGCATGCCCAGAATCACTTTATTGTTAGGTCGCGTCGTAAAGCGATCTCATCAGGCCGAGCTCGTGCATGAGGAAGCAAGCTTGGGCTCTTCATTCCAAGAATGGGAGAACGACCTGGATGATAAAGCATACCCAGCGAACTGAAGGCTCGATGAAGATCAAATCACGCCTTCCCCCCCCCAACGGACAAATGGGGCCCTGCCTGCAGAAGACAGTCTGCAGTAGCCGAAAGAGGAAATTCAGTCTGTATTCATTGTCTTGTATATTAAATATTGATGTAACTTAGTTACTGCATATGTAATTCCTATTGTACCATCTCCTCCTTTATAAATACGAGGAAGGAGCCCCTTTGCAAGGAGAGGAGGTCGGACTCTGTCAAAACGGAGATCAAACATTGTAACATTGTAAAAATACTGTCTCAATAGCACGTTATCGTGGACGTAGGGTCCGATGATATCCGAATTTGGCTGAACCACATTAAATCCTGTGTTTTCCTTCTGCCCTTCCCTTATTCTTTGCCATTCTTGCCATTCTTACTGTGCTTGAACCAGATAAAGGTCAGAGATCCCAAAGAATCCCCACATTGGTTGGAGTTTGGACTGTTACCAAAATCTGATGTCAACATTTTTGGTGCCGTCTGTGAGGATCTCACCTATTCTGGTTCGTTTCCTGCTGCAATGGCCAAAGGAAGAGCTGTCAGAGCCTCAAATGTGCAACGCTATACTCCAGATGGACATGTCTCAACGACGGATTCGTCCACTGCCCCCATCATTGATGCAACTGCTAGCATCCCTCCGGCCAGCTCAACGCAATCGATTCTTGTTGCCAACGACACGGATGGAGCACAAGTCTGGCTCCATTACTAAGAGAAACTTGAGCACATGATGGGAGAGTTAGCCAAAACGGTCACGATGTTAGTGCAGACGCAAGCCCAGAATGCGCGAGTGCAGGCTGAGACTACCATACCCAGAATTGAGCATTCCGGTGGTTTTAATCAAGAATAGAATCTAGATCACCATTTATATGGTCAACAGGCAAACCAAGCTACCAAGTCTTTAGCCAAGGACTGGGGGGCTTGGATGTTTTAGTGGAGGATCTCCTTCAAAGGGTAAAGCATTTAGAGGAGTGACCTCAGGTTAGGAATAACCAAAGTCGCTTTGGAGAGCATACTCCCTTCTCCAGAGAAATCATACAGGAACCCCTCCCATGCAAGCTCAAAGTTCCAGTCATCCTGCTGTATGAAGGAAATAACGACCCACACAGCCACTTGGACCTGTTCAACATCCAGATGGACCTTCAAACCTACAATCCCTTGGTCAGGTGCCATGTTTTTCCTGCTACCTTGGGTGAAACCCCTTAAATCTAGTTCAGGAGCCTCTCAGCTCGCAGCATTAGCAGTTGGGAGGAATGTCAAGAGAAATTCCTAGATGAGTACAGAGCGCTGAAGAAGTAGCTCACACCTCCATGCCATCTCGCTACAATCTTCCAGGGCAAGCACGAAATGATGAAAGACTACATAGCTCACTTCAGACGTGAAGTGAACAATATGGAAAAGCCCTTGGATAAGGCCATCCTGACTGCTATTTCAGCAGGGCTACGCCGAGATGGTAAACTCTTCAAAAGTTTGTACAAGTCCCCGGTTGATAACCTGGGCGAGTTCTATGAGCGGGCGGTGAAACAAATAAGATGGGATGAAACCTTCAGCCCACAGAAGTCCGAGTCGAATAGCCTGACTCAAAATAAGAGAAGAGGTCATCATGGGAACAGGAACGATGATTCCGATCATCAGCTCACCAAGAAGAGCAAAGAAGCGACCCCTATTCCAAGCTCGCCGTAACACCTATAGCATCTTGTCAGACGCTCAAGACAGGATTTTTGCAATGGAAAGGGATAAAGAGAATTTCGGGAAGCCTCCGCCCTTGAAAACTCCCAGCAAGTCCAGACTCAATTGAGGAAAATTCTATGCATATCACAATGAGTTTAGGCATGTCACTTTAGAGTGCTGGGAGCTGAGAGATGCTATCGAGGACCTCATCAAGAGAGGTCGTTTGCATGACTACATTGTGCAACCCTCTAGGTAAAAGCATGGACCGCCTCGGCAGGACACCAAGCAAAAACAATCTTCTACTATTAGGATGATCTTTTAAACTTTTGTACTCATTTGTAAATTATATAAACATTTTGAATACAACTACTAATGTTAAGTTTTCTTTTAACAGGTGAATCACCTATTTGGCACCCTTTTATTTGGGCACAAGATTGCCCCGGTCACAAGATCGATCACCCTTTTATTTGGGCACAAGATCGCCCCGACCACAAGATCGATCACCCTTTTTTATTTAGGTACAAGATCACCTCGACCACAAGATCGATCATCCTTTTTATTTAGGCACAAGATCGCCCTGGCCACAAGATTAGCTAACTTTAATTTCGTAGCTCTCATACGAACTCAATTAAGTTACAACTCTCATGCCACTTATCTATTTGGCCATGAGATTGGCCTGAGCACGAGGTTGCTCACTTACTAATTTTGTAACTCATGCTACCTTCTGACTATGTGCAGGTCACACAGATGGTTCAAACCACAGTGTTTGCAAAAAAAAATGACAACAACAAACAGAAATTACAGAAAAGAAACTTTATTCATGAAACCTCAACAAGGCATATCTACAACAAACAACTCTGGATATAGACTTAAACAAAATACCAAAGGGAAAAGCCTATGACTAAGAAGAAGGATCGGCCACGCCTTAGCTTATTAGAGCCCGCGTGCCGTAACTTTCTTCTTCTAGTGCACAATTAGTGGCAGCGTTGCAGCCCTTCATTTTCAACCATCTACTCCTCCTGAAGGAAGCACACCAGGAAGCCACAAGAGCTTGGCTAGCCGAACAAATGCCTCGCAGTGGAGCCGAGAGGACACAGTCTGAGATCCATATAAGATCCTTCCACGTTACCAGAGAAGATAAGTCTTCCGAGTTATCTATACAGCAGACCATACACACCTCTGAAGAAAGCCAGAATATCAAAAATGGTAGTAGTTTATCAAGAAACTCCATAATTTGCTCAGGTGTAGAATTAGAAGGGATTGTCTCTCTCTTATATAGGGCCGAGGCTATCTCTGCCAAAGGATCTGGAATCATCCCCCCAACCGTCATCATTAATAAGCCTAAAAAAAGGCTAAGTTGACTCAGCAATAACTACTAGACACGTGCTGCCAAAAACATGATTTGGAACAGATGAATGACAGTCACAAGGAAAGACTTTGACTGCCCTAGAATTGAAGATTTCAACTCCCAGCCCGCTGAGCGAGCTGAGAGTTGGGGGGCTTATGCTATATGTGAAAATTGATTCGGTCCAAAAGAGCTCACAAGAAGCCTAAGAGCGACGAGAGGACTAGCTCAAAGCGCACCTAGAATCACTCTGTCATTAGGTTACATCGTGAATGGATCTCATCAGGTCGAGCTTGTGCATGAGGAAGCAAGCTCGGGCTCTTCATTCTAAGAATAGGAGAATGACCTGGATGATAAAGCATACCTAGTGAACTGAAGGCTCGATGAAGACCAGATCATGCCTTCCCCCCCCCACGGACAAATGGGGCTCTGCTTATAGAAGACAGTCTGTAGTAGCTGAAAGATGAAATTCAGTCTGTATACAGTATCTTGTACATTAAATATTGATATAATTTATTTACTGCATATGTAATTCCTATTGTACCCTCTCCTCCACTATAAATACTAGGAAAAAGCCCCTCTGCAAGGAGAGGAGGTCAGACTATGCCGAAACTTTACCAAAACAGAGATCAAACATTATAATATTGTAAAAATACTATTTCAATAGCACGCTACCGTGGACGTAGGGTTCGGTGATATCTGAATTTGGCTGAATCACATTACATTCTTACTATGCTTGAACCAAATAAAGGTCAGAGATCCCGAAGAATCCCCCAGTTGGCCGAAGTTTGGAACATTACAAAAATCTGACGTCAATAGTTACTATTAATGGTGGAAGTTCGTAAGCCTAAATCCTATCAACAGGGGAGTTCAGTAAACCCAAAACTGCAATTCCAATTAAGTGAGAGAGAAAGAGATAGGTGGAAATGGAGAGGAAGAACAAAGAAGGTGAGAGGATAGGGAGGTTTTAACGTGATTTGGCTAAAGTCGTTCGATTGACCCTTACGTCTACGGTCGTGTTATTTCTCAGAATATTTGAGTGTATAGTATATAGTTTACACTACTTCTATATTTTGCAGAGTGTTTTCTCTGCCTAGAATTGGCTCTTTCAAAGTGGCCTCCCAAGTTGGTCATATTTTCGAGTTTAACCAAAGTGGATTTTTTGGAAGATGGTTAAGGTGGCATATTTCGACCCTCGCTGTCAATCGTCCTAGAGCTTCTGTCTTGGCTCTTGTCTTGAGCTCGTGGCTAACAACCTAATACCTTTGTTCAGTGACCTCTGTCTTCTAGTTAGACTTGTCTATTAGGCTTTTGCTAGCTCATTTTGCATGGTACTAAAAATATTTATAACATTAGCCCTTAGCTCTTAGTTCGTTCTATGGACTGGGAGTTGAAACTTCCTGGCAAAAGTTGACACTTGTATTCTGCAGAGTTGTCATTTCAAACTTCTATCTTACTACTTTATTTGCACCAAGCCATGCATTTAATATGTATATTTTATAGTTATTAGTGTGGCAGTTTTACTTTTTGCTGGACTGTTTGATCGAGGGTAGCTGTTAGGTCTTTGGATTCATCGATGAAGCCAGACTAGTCTATATAATGTGTGGAAATCTTCTTCCTTTTTTTACAAATGACCTAATGGGTGCATTAGCTGAGCCTCCATGTCTTTATTGGTTTAGTTCTTTGATGAAGTGTTATGAGGCATGTATGGCCCATTACATTAGAAGTTCTCATGAACAATTCCTCTCTGAGGATTTTAGGAATTTTCATAACCTCCTCATGGTCATGCTGTTGAATTTAACCCTTGTTATTTTGCTTTCTTGCATAGTGAGTTAACCGTCTGGTTTCTCTAAGTACCTTGGGGGCAATAAGGCTAAGGGAGGAGCTCTTAGCTTGGGAGGAGGACAAGAAAAAGTTTGAGTAGTTAGCCTGCTCGTTGATCCTCCAGCTCGTAGGATTTAGCTCTTAAAAGCCAGTTCCTCCTTTTATGATAGCTGTAGGCTTATTCTAACTTGTATTCTTGAATCTTCATGTAAATTCACCCTGTTGAAAGAGGTTTTTAATGAGTGAACTTTCTCATGATTCTTGTGCATGATGTTGGATGTTTTGTATATCATAGAAGATAACATATAGGTTAACACAAATAAATTCCTACAAACTATAGCCAAATAAAATAGTAAGTCAAATGACCAATCCTTTATATTAATGCTTTTCAATTGACAATGAATTTGAGCACCGGAGTGCCTTAGCTGGTAATGAGTTTGAGCACCAGAGTGCCTCAACTGGTAGTGAGTTCTGAGTGCCCAGGTAGGTCACACGAGAGCTACACCTCAGCTAGCACGAGTAGGTCAAATGAGAGTTACGCATAGTAGTAAGCCGTATGTGGGCTGCACCTTTAATTTTCATAAGTTAAATGCTGATGTAGATCGCATGAAAGCTACTCCTTTAAGTATTAGGTCATTTGAATGTGCCTTTGTTAGGTTTGCTTCAGCCAAGAGGGAGAAAATTTCAAAAATTTTCAGAGGAAGAAAAAGCTCATGGCTGAAACATACCTCCCAAGATCCGTTGGTTTGAGGCTTCAATGTATCACATACATCAAATACAAAGTAAGAGGAAGCAAG
>JANHAO010023260.1:0-11951 GCA_026873985.1 Saraca asoca
GGATGATATTTTGCTTACATCCAATGATAAGGGTTTATTGCATGAGGTGAAACAATTTCTCTCTAAAAATTTTGATATGAAGGATGTGCATGATGCTTCTTATGTCATTGGCATAAAGATCTTTAGATACAGACATAAAGGTATTTTGGGCCAGTCACAGGAAACCTACATCAATAATGTTTTAAAGAGATTTCGGATGAAAGATTATTCACCAAGTGTTACCTCCATTGTTAAAGGAGACAAGCTCAGTTTGAACCAATGTCCCAAGAATGATTTCAAAAGGAAGCAAATGAAGAACATCCCTTATGCTTTAGTTGTTGGCAACATAATGTATGCTCAAATCTACACCAAACCTGACATAGCATTTGCTGCTGATATGTTAGAAAGATATCAAAGTAATCCAGGTATGGACCACTGGAAAGCTGCCAAGAGAGTTTTAAGGTACCTTTAAGGGGCGAAGGATTACATGCTTATGTACAAATGAATGGATAACCTGGAGGTGATTGATTATTCAGATTTAAACTTTGCTATCTGTTATATGTAAAAATCGGCTCGTTCTGAATGAGCCTGCGAGTTGTCCGAGAATGGCAAAAGGACTGGCTCTGAGAACATCCAGATCACCTCATCATCAGATCATATTGTGAAGCGACCTTATCACCTTGAGCTCGTACGTGAGAGAGCGAGTTCGACCCCTCCATCCCAAGGACAGGCATGTCCATAGGCCAAACGACTTGGCCAACGAAGTGCGGCTAGCGACATGAAGCTCGCCAGATAGAAGACCAAGTCATATCCTCCCTTAGCAGACAAATGGGGCCCACCTGTAGAAGACAATCTGCAGTAGCCGAAAAAGGAGATTTAGTCTATATATTCTATCTTTTACATTAAATATTGATGTAACATATTTACTGCATATGTAATTACTATTGTAACCTCCTCTCCTTTATAAATATGAGGAAGGAGCCCTCTGCAAAAAGAAGAGATCTGAGGAACAGAGGAGAAACTCTACTAAAACAAAAACTCAATACTGTGAATCTGTAGAAACATTATCACCATAACACGCTACCATGAACGTAGGGTCCGGTGATATCCGAATTTGGCTGAACCATGTTAAACCCAGTGTTCCCTTTTCTGCTCTTCCCTCTTTTTCTATTTATTTTTCTAATTTGCCGTGTTCGAACCGGACGAAGGTCAGAGATCCCCGAAGAATCCCTCCCTGTTGGCTGAAGTTTGGACTCTCCGTACAAACCAAATTTTATTGTCAACACTATCTGTGTTGATTCACGTAAATCAACATCTGGATACATTTTCATGCTTGCTAGTGGAGCTGTATCATGGAGGAGTGTGAAGCAAACTTTGACAGCTACTTCCACTATGGAGGCTGAGTTTGTTTCTTATTTGGAGGCTATGATATATGGTTTATAGATAAAAAATTTCATTTGTTGGGCTTAGAATAATTGATCCTATGTCTAGGCCATTAAAGATATATTGTGACAAATCAACTGCACTCTTTATGGCTAAGAATAATAAAAGTGGTAGTCGAAATAAATATATTGACATTAAGTACTTAGCCATAAGAAAATATGTTAAGAATAAATCAGTGGTCATTAAGCATATTAGCACTAAATTGATGATAGCAAATCCTTTGACAAAAGGCATGCCACTATTCAAGTTTAAGGATCTTGTAGAACGCATAGGCCTTGGTCCTTTAGTTTGATTTCATTGTATAAGACAATGTTATTTTAATGAAACTCTACTCTAATCATGGTGTTTCTCATTTTTGTTTTATATACGTGCATATGCTTATTTGTTCGAGAAATATCAATTAAGTTAGACCTAGAATAAACATAGAGTTTATTCATTCAGTGTTTAGATGCAAATGCATGTGATACATGGAAGATAACACTTATTATAAGAGGAACTATCATTATGATTTATGTATTTGTTTCTTACCTTGGCAAATTCTGGTATGTATATTGGCTAAGTGGGAGAATGTAGAATAAGGTTGTAACAAACCTATAATATGGGCTTCCGGAAATATAGAAAAAACAGGTATAAACATTATCTCCTTTAAATGGCCAATATATTTAGGATAAGGATTTGTAGTTAGGATTAGATAAAGACTCTTAGTAATGGGCTGAAAAAATCTATATAAAGGGTGAAAGGGTCCCCAATGCTATCAAGAAATCCATACGGTAGAATACCATCGTTCTGGAAATACTGACAGACATTGAAAACTCCTAGTATATAGGAAACAGTAACAAAAGAGGGATTTCAAAGAAGAGAGAAGAAGGAACTGCATCAATGGCCGAAGGGATTTCAAAGAAGAGAGAAGAAGGAACTGCATCAATGGCCGAAAAGCAACAAATTCAATCCGACTTTCACTATGTCTATGCTTTTGATTTGTTTTGTGATTAGAATATATTAGAACAAAGATAAAATGCATTACATTTATCCAATAGGAAAGCCTTCATTAGAGAACAGGTTGACTTGTTCCTTCAAAGCGAGCATGACAAAGCTGAAGAACATGGATTAGTAGAGCCACAGGAACAGGAAGAAGTCCACGTTAAACCAGAGGACAAAACTAATAGAAACAAATTTAGAGGTAAAAATTACAAAAATTCTATTTTTATATTTTCTATTTATGTGTGTTGTTTTAGAATTAATTACCATTTTTTATGTTTTAAAAATTATAAAATATAATTTTTTAATATATGATTTTTTTTTATCAGATGAGAGCCGCGAGGAAGCATCCAACCATTCCTCTTTCTCAACATAATGTCTGACTTTCTTGGGTATTTCTTGTTTTTGGGGTCCACGTTAGATTAAGCTGTTCATTTTATCGTCTAAATTTGTGTTTTTTTTTTTTAGATTACTAACAATGTTACATGAAGCAAAAGTGCTCAATTTTAAAGAATTTTGTAAGTTAAGCAGAGATTCTTTTCTTACTATAAAAATTTTCCAGTCATGACGCAGGAATAAGAAAAATAAAATAATATGTTAATTCAACAATGCATATTTGACAGGCAACAGAAGTACCTACAAGGATACCACCATCTTGGTCAAATAACATTTGATTACATCATCTTATGATGCTACTGAAGTTTCCACTCAGTGTGTGTGTGTGTGTGTGTGTGTGTGTCTCTCTCTCTCTCTCTCTCTCTCTCTCTCTCTATATATATATATATATATATATATATATCAAAGGAGTAAACTAGCCTTCTATGTTATAGCCCTTAAAAATAGACAACAATTTAATTACAACAAAAGGGAGAATAAGAATATCAAAACTGAATTTCTACAAAATGCGGTGGAGGAATTATGTAATCAACATTTTAATATTTGATAATACTTCCTTACTTACTTGAAAATTTTGTAAATTGACATAAAAATTAAAGTTTTATGTGCAAAACCTTATAATTACAATTTTATATGAAATTGTATTTTACACATACATAAAAAATTATAATCTATCAACACAATTTACATAAAAAATATACTTATAAAAATTTTTAACTTCTTCTATAAAAGTTATAACTCTTAATTAAAAAAGTATAAAAAATATAATATTTTACAAATATTACAAAAATACATATTATAATGAATTTATTTATAGCATACAATCGTATAAAAGTAAATTACTTTATCCTCTCTTGAACTTTTAAGGAAATACATGATCTTTCCTTCTAATTCTAAAATCTATGCAAACCCCGCTTGAAAGCACTGATATAAATCCGAACTGGACTATTGGTGGCGAACTCTATTAAATTCCTAAATTATCCTTTCCTAAATTGTTGAAAAAGTGCCGGGGAGAGAACTTCCAATCGGTCTTCAGCATCCTTTACCTATAAAACCATATAAATTAGTCACACATAAAACTCATTTTATTGTTTAACATAAAAAGATATATATTCTCAAGACTTTTAGAGAGAGAGAGAGAGGATGAGAGGTAATTTCTATTCCTTCTCTCTCTGAACTCTATTCATATCTCCAAGAACAGAGCCACCATCTCTAGACTCTTCTGCAACTGCATTGCAAGAAGCAAAACAATACAGGGGAAGAAATAAGCCGATAATCTCAATCATATCCCAAACTTAAAACAAATTTACTCCATTAATGTAGATCCAGAACCACAATGCTACTGTAAAAGCTGCAACCATAGATTTGGGAATTTATAGAAATCTAAGTGCTTGACTACTTGTGGAAAAGGAATGACACATTTACAGATAGTTTGCCCTCTTGGTGGCAAAGCACCTCATTGCCATCCATCCTAAGGAGAGAAATTTTGTGAAGATGAGGGAAAAAGTCATTAACCCACATCAATGGGAGGGTATTTTAGACATTAAATTTTTATTAATGAAAAATCAGAAAACGAGAGAATTAAAGAATATAAATGAAATATTCCTTGCACTTTCTGTTACATGGGAGTAACGTATAGGAGAGGTAAGTTGAGTAATTTAAGTAATGTGCAAAGTTGAGCAGAGTAATTTACTCAAAGTATAACACTTTTAACATTTTTTGTTTTGAGCAATTTGGGTTGAAATATGCAAAATCGCATGAAGTATATCAACTCATAAGTCCAACGAGAAAGAGATGACCTTTCCAAACAAACACCCAAAAGTATATTAAATGATATTTATTACTACGTCAATTTCTGAGACGAAAACTGTG
Source organism: Saraca asoca (assembly GCA_026873985.1). Taxonomy (NCBI): domain Eukaryota; kingdom Viridiplantae; phylum Streptophyta; class Magnoliopsida; order Fabales; family Fabaceae; genus Saraca; species Saraca asoca. Next base: position 4,669 of record JANHAO010023260.1, read on the forward strand.
TGATATTGTAGGGAAATTTTAAAATCTGGTTTCTATGTCTCTTTGTGAGAGAAGTCCCACAATTCCGGTGAAACTTACACAGCATTTCCTACATTGATTAAAAATAATAATAATAATAATAAAAGCAAATTGAGATTCATCTAATTTAGAAGCTTTGTTTAAGTATTTCTTATTTTCATTTGAATGAAAACAGAAAATATGATTGAAAACATATTTAGATTAATTTTGTTAAAAATATTTCTTAAAAATATTTTAAAATAGACTAAAAATTGAAAATTAAAAAAGTTATTTTTATTATTTTTATTTTCAAAAGTTAAAAATACGTTGAAATTATTATAAATTAATTGAATTTCATTTCCTACCTAATGCTAGAAAATAGTGTCGGAAATAAAAAATTAGTAACCCAAACTAAATATATTTTTATTATTTTTATTTCTTAAAAACAGAAAATAATAATCCAAATTAAACATATTTTTTAAAATTTAAAATTTAAAAAATAAAAATAAGAAATATTTTCTGAAATTAAACATACTCTCTATCTTCAACTGTTTTGCTGAAGACGAATCTACCACACGGTAACGTTGTAGACTTGTAATTACATTTCCTCGGTTCCGCGTCTTTAAACTAACGGTTACAATTCCTGCTGGTTGTTTGTTTTAGTTTTTTTTTTTTTCCAGAAAAAGACAAAGGAACTTTCTTTGTTGCTGTTGCTTCTCAGATTTAGTAATTGATAAAAATAATAATAAAAAAAAATAAAATAGACTAGTACTTTATAAAGTCAATTGGGAAAGGCAGCGGGGGCTAAGAAATAACGGACTTCATTCCCAGAAACATCATTTATGGTTGCTATATATCCACCTTCTGGTGCTCCATTTCAGAGATCACAACTGAAAACCAGTTTCTTTATATTTACAGTTCACTTTGTGTGCGCTAAACTAACGAAACAAATTAACAGTTAGTTACAGTAATGGAAGAGTCTTCACAACTTCATCTTCCTGGAGAAGTATTTCAAGATTTGCTTAGCAAAGCTCGGGACACGATTCAAAGAGCTCGAGGTTCGAGAGCCACACTACGTATGCTGCAGTCCACCTTGGAGGATCTGAGCCCAGTGGTCCAAGAGATCAAACACTATAACGATGGCTTGGATCGCCCCAGCCAAGATTTACGAAAGCTTTTCGAGGAAATAGAGAAAGAGGAAGAAGGTGCTGTTCGAAAGTCCGCTAAAATATGTTTTTGTAATTCTCGTTCTCTGTCTGCTTGCTGTGATAAACTTCAGAGGAACGATTCTGTTGTGAGGCTCATGAATGTTGATATGAATGCTCAGATGGCAAAAGAGGTGGAGGAGACATTTTCAAAGATGAGAGATACTCTTGCCGTTCTTAGCAAAGACAACTCTGAGCAAAGAAAAGATCTTAGTGGGCCACCAAAACAGGGTTTGTGTGGAACAGAATCATTCACTCTTGTCGGGTTGGATGCAGAGTGCTTCATGGACCTGGGCTTATTTCCTCAAGCCCAAGTAATTTCTGTTGATGGTCTCATTGATATGTGGGCTGACCTTTACCAACTTGATGATGACGGCAAAGATGCAATGGCCATCATCAACAAATTCACCTCTAAAAACTTGGCTAATCTCATAGTTACAAGGTACAATGACCACTTCATTTATATTTCCTATTTCAGGCCATTTAATGCCAATTATGTGAAGAGACACCACAAACACCTACTTATAGTTAACGTGAATATTAATTTATATTCGTACTTTTAAGGGATTTGGTGTTATGAAAAAGTACTAATTTATGCTAAATTTATAGGAGAATTGCAAGTGACACAGACAACAACTACAATAACCACTTTATCACACAGGATGATGTTCAGAGAGAGCTTGCCATTTATCAAAACGAGAAGGAACCGTTTGGACAGAGGAAAAGGCAGATTATTGACATGAATGAAAATAATCGTCAAGGGTGTCCAGAAGAGAAGCAGCAAGGCATGTTTACCCGCATATTGTCATTATTTCCCAAATGGTGCTCTCTACAGAATCAGCAACACGCCATTGCCCGCACATTGTCTATAACAACTGGTTAGTTCTATATGCTTCATCTCTTTGACACACATAAACTTAACATTTTTTAAAATGCTTATTAAATAAGAAAGCTGTGTTGTTCTGGCATTTATTTCTTCTTCATTTGTTTCTGCAGATGAAACATTCAATTCGTATTGGTGTAACATGGAACCAAATGAAGCTGAGGTTCTGATTCTAAATCTAGGTACTAACCGGTACTACTTGCCAGAGTTGTTGCGGAAAATGAATAAACTAAAAGTTCTGATTATAAAAAATTCTGGCTTACGACCTTGTGAACTCAACAATTTTGAGCTTCTTGGTTCTTTATCCAACCTGAAAAGACTCAGAATGGAGAAAGTTTCTGTTCCTTTTTTAGCCCCAATGAAGAATCTACAAAAGCTGTCACTTTACATGTGCGATACGAATCGTGCTTTTGAAAATTCCAGCATACCAATTAAAGAAGCATTACCCATTCTAGTGAACTTGAACATTGACTACTGCAAAGATTTTGTGGAATTACCTGCGGGGATCTGTGAAGTTGCTACCTTAAAGAAGCTAAGTATCACTAATTGTCACAAGTTTAGTAGGCTACCTCAAGATATTGGGAAGTTGGAGAATTTGGAATCGCTGAGGCTATGTTGTTGCAGTGATTTGGTGGAGTTGCCTGAGTCGATCACAAGGCTTCATAAGCTAAGGTTTTTGGATATCTCATACTGCATTAGTCTCTGCAAATTGCCAGAGGACATTGACAAGTTGGAGAATTTAAGGAAGCTGTACATGACAAGTTGCTCGAGGTGCGAATTGCCAGACTCAACCATGAATCTTGTGCATTTAGAGGGAGTTGTATGCGACCAAGAGACGGCTGTTTCATGGGAAGCTTTCGAGTCTACGCTTCCCAATCTGAAGATAGAGGTGCCTCAAATTGATATTAACTTGAATTGGCTCTATGGAAATCGTTGACACTGACTTCTCTATTTTTGTTGCATTGCTCATGTAGCAGAATTCTACTCCTTGTGATTTTTTTCCCCTAGTTTCTTTTTTTAAATTCTTCTCATTGTGGTGTGTAGTCACTTGTAAGATACTTTGTGGATTGGAAGGGGGATGATATTTCTTCTTCTTCTTCCTGAATGCAAGACAATTGGTCATTCCTGTAAAGTACAATGCTATTTATATAGTTGACTATTTTTTTAATACCCAACAGATTTGGAAAAGAATGCAAAGCCAGTCAATAGAAAAAAGGATAGGGAAATTTCCTTGTAACATCACAGTAATTTGCTGAATGAAACCCCGAGAGACAAAAGGAAAATTCATGGGACAGCGATCTATTTTATTTTTTTTCTCTCTCAGAATATACCAGTCATTATTAGGTGGTGTATCTGGCATGTAATATCGTACTGAACCTTTTAAATCTTTAACTAATAGAGGATTTTTAACTTAAAAATCAAAAAGAAAAAGAAATGAAGAAGAAGATGGAACTAAAAATCAAAAGAATAAAATAAAAAACGAATATTTCTTAAGAAGAATATGAAAAAAGAAAAATTTTTTGATCACAATTTTAACTTAATACACAAAGAAACACTGCATTCTATCTAACTCACAAGATTGTTAACTTATTTCTTTTTCTAATTGCATTACAAAAACTGAAACAGACTATATTTATAGACAAAGCTAGACTCATAAGATAAGAATGAAATCTTCAATTTTATCTTAACAAATCAACATTATCTTCACTAAGCTTTATCTGCTACATTTCAAAAATAAATATTTAAGATGTATCTCAAACTCTAACCTTATCTTATTACAATTGAAGCTTCAATTTCCATAATTTAAGGCTTCGACCTTTATCATTTTTTTTTCAAAATCTAATTTATATTATTTTTAACAGCATCCCTTAAATTTAATTTTGAAATAATACCAAGTATTATGTTCAGTTTCTTGAGCACATCTGCCTTTGGTGGTTTTGTTAGATTGTCTACAACTTGATTTACAGACTTACAAAATCCTAGTTCAATTTCATCATTTTTTTTACTAACTCATGAATATAATGATCATTGATGCTAATATACGTGCTTCTCCCATGAAAAAATGGACTTTTGGCCAATGTAATAACTAACGTACTATTACACATGATTTTCATAAGACTTACCTATTCAAGTATTAATTTACCGAGCATCCTACGAAACCAAACTGCTTGACATGCTGCAGAAGCTATAGCCATATACTCTGCTTTTGCTGTGGAAAGTGCAACAACCTATTGTTTCTTTAAGGACAATTAAAAAGATCCTTGTCTAAGAAAAAAAGCATACTTAGAAGTGCTTTTTTGAGTTTCCACATCACCTATTCAATCACTATCTGTATATCCCACTAAACAGAACTTGTTAAAGTAGGAGTAAAAGATCCCATTATCATGGGTACCACTCCCATACCATAAAATTTGTTTTGTTGCTTGCAAATGTGATTGGTGAAGTTCTTCAATGAATTAACTAATAATCCCCACACCATAGGCAATATTTGGTCCAGTGCAAGTCAAATATCTTAAACTGCCAATTAGGCTTTTGAAATATGTGGGATTTATTAGTTCTTTACTTTCTTTCTTCTTCAATCTAACTATTTTACAACTGGTGTTCAGATAGACTTGAATGACTTCATTTTTAGATGCTTCAAAATATCGTTGGCATATTTTTGTTGGAAACAAAAATGTCATCATCAATTTGCTACACTTAAATGCTAAAAAAATAGGAGATCAATCCTGTGTCTATCATCTCAGTTTGGCTAGTCATTGCCTCCTTAAATTCAGCAAACATTTCTTTGCAATTTCTTGTAAATATCAAGTCATCAACATAAATACAAACAATAATAAGATCATCGTTAGTTTTTGACTTGATGTATAGGGTATGCTCATAAGGAGATTTCTAGAAATCTTCCTACAACAAGTATGCATCAATCCGGCTATACTAAGCATGAGGTGCTTGTTTCAACCCATGCAATGTTTTCTTCAATTTGTAAACTTATTTCTCATGTTCTATCTTCATGTAACCAGGTGGTTGCTTAACACTGACCTTCTCATCAAGGAAGCTACTCAGAAATGTTAATTTCACATCTATTTGATAAATTTTTCATTGGTTTTGAGATGTAAGTGCTACAATCATCTAAACAGAATTCATTTTGGCAACTGGTGCAAATACTTCAAAGTAGTCAATTCCAAGCTTCTGTTTGTAGCCTTTTACAACCAATCTTGCCTTCAAGTGACCCACCTGGCTATCAGGCTTGTACTTTGTCTTATACACTAATTTGTCTCCAATAGGCTTTTTCCCAGGTGGTAAAGTAGTTAGCTCCAATGTGTCATTTTTCTCTATTGAATGAATCTCATCATGCATTGCTTGAATCCATCATTCATCAGTTATTGCATCTTCATAGGAAACTAGGTCATAATCTGTAAATAGACAAAAGTTCACAATAGTTTCATCAGTGGATATATCTTCATGATCATTATCATATGTAACCACATAGTTTTGCAAATGAGTTAACATCACTCATGTTCGTTAAGGATGTTTTGATGTCTCCAGAACTGCTATTAGTGGAGAAAAGTTTCTAGCAAATGAATTGTCAAGTAAACATCTTTCTGTTTTCATTGACTTTGGTTCATCTTTTATGATAAGACCTTGTTGTTGTTCATCTCTTTGATTCCACGCCCATGCTTTATCTTTAATTAATTGAACATTTCTACTCACAGTCACTTTTTTTGTTATAGGATTGTATAATTTATAACCCTTGGTCACTTCACTATGGCCAATGAAAATGCACTTTTGGCTTTTGTCATCTAGTTTCTTTCTTTGCTCATCCAAAATATGTGGATATGCAAGACACCTAAATATATAGAAGAAAGAGACTCCTAACTTGTTACCACTCCAAGCTTCACTACAAAAAAAGCATTTTAGTGACCGAAACTAGCGATCGAATTTTTTCAATCTCTAATGGCGATCGAACTGAGACTACTTTGTGACTGATTATCTAAGAATAGAAAATATGATATGTTTAAGAACTTAGCTACTGAATTAGTGACCGAAATGGTTCAGTGGCAAGCATTTGGGTGGCTATTCAATCACCATGTAGTTGTCAACTATGAAAATTTTGTATTAGTTATAGAAATTTTTAGCCATCGAATTTATTCGATCGCCATATTGGAAGAAGTACTAAATTGAAAATTCAACGGAGACCTAATTGAAAATTTTCTAGAAGGCTGGGCGTTAATGTAAGTAGGTTAAAAGTCTAGGGGCCAAAATGAAATTTTCTCCATTTGGCCTATTGTATAAAATTTCCCTAGCCCGGCTCTTCTCCAGCATTCTCGAAGTTTCCTCCTCCCTCTGCTCCCTGGTAGCTTGCGCCTGGCCTCCCTCTCCTTTAGCTTGTCATCTCCCGTCGATTTCAGCAAGTTTTAACCGTTGCTCGACATTCTAGCATCTTCTTCTCTCCCCAGTGTGCCCTCGACCTTCTTCCCGAACTCCCCTACTACTGCATTCGACTGACAGTTCTTCCTTTAGGTTCTTACCGTTCAACGAGTTGATCATCGGTCCCTTCACTGGCCATTTTCTTCTTCCTCCCCTCCGTCGCCTCCCTCCAGTCCACGGTGGTGATCCGACAATAGTAGCTCTCTGGCCTTTCTTGTTGAGACAGTTTGGCCGAACCTCCTTCCAACTTACCGGTGTGGTTTTGGTCGATGGCGAGCTAAGGTGTGAAGCTTCAAATCCCAGTGAGTAATCCTAAAACAAAGAATTTATTCTATAGCTAGATGTCAAGAAAATTGTATAAAAACCCACAAATGCAAAGTTAATAAAATTGGAAAATTTTACTGTTATTTTACTTTAGATGCATTCTTGATAAAATGTGAAATTTGTAAATGTTCGAATTCTAAAATTTCAACAGAATCCCTAGTAGTCAGTTGAATGTCTTTGAAGGTGAGTAGATAGTCCCACCCTTTGTAAATTCCATTTTATTTTACAAAATGATTTGTTAATCAATATGTTATGAATTTTGTCTACGTGATGAATGGATACGAAAATGCATAACAGGCTTAAGTATGTTTGAATAAATGTAGCTTACCTTACTCAGATAGTGAATTATCATGATAAATTATGCATTTTGAAATAGATGATTTCATTTTTCTATGTGAAGTGTGATTATGGAAATGATTTAGCATATTATGTATTTATTTTGTAATGAT
>JANHAO010023261.1:0-11947 GCA_026873985.1 Saraca asoca
TATTTCAAAAAATATAATTACATATATTCTTTTTTATTATTCAATATTTAATTTTAAAACTTTTAATTAATTGAAAATGGATAAATCAAATATATTTTCATTATTTTATTTCTTAGAAACAGAAAACAGTAAATCAAATTAAATATATTTTCTAAAATTTGAAATTCTGAAAATAAAAATTATTTTCAAAAAATAAAAAAAAATATTTCCTAAAATTAAACGTCCCATTAATTTTTATAAATGTAAATAAAACTTGGATAAGCTTGAACTTAGCACGCAATGTGTAAAAGCTTCTCGAACTAAATGGGCTTAAACCCATGATTCAACGTATTGGACCTAACTGATCCCCTATGGGATTAAATCCAATAAATTTATGTCATCTCCTTAACTGATAACCACTTTTAGATAAACAATTTTGAAAAATTAAGAAACTTTCAAACTAGAGATAAGATTTGGAAAACTGTTGTGATAACTGAGATTTCTTTTGATTTCATCATTAATTGCTTGGTTGGTTTTGATGTGAACAACAGTTGACCATTAAACTTACACTAACCAGCCAAATCTTGCCTACCAATCAAACAATTACTCCAGTGGTTGGCCATGGTCTGCATAGACTAGAGTGACGCTCACAGGAGTCACAGCCAAGTGTATTTGTTTTCTAGTTTTTTCTTATACTCACGAGGTCTTATTTTATATCATTTATCATTATCTTATTTACTTTAATTTTCATTTTTTATTTGAAATTTTAGTTTATGCTTATTGCTTCTGGCTACAAATTATTCATATTTGGGAAGTTTGATAATCTCTGTGCTTTATTTCCAATGCAAGGCCAAAATGTCAATGATTGGATTAAAATAGCTTGAACTTTCAAGTCATTTCACTCTCAGCCGTCGTTAATCATTTGACAATTTGATAAGAAAATATCTGCCCCTTGGTATTTGTTATTTCTGTCTATAAATTCATATTTCATATAGCAATCTTTATCCATTTTATATGTATATTTGAGACCCGTCATCCCAAATTATTGCCTTTACATGCAAATCACGTTGTTTAGCATTTAGAAGGCAATGAAATCTCAGAAAAATTCGAACTTTCATATGTAATCCTTTGATTTTGTTCAAACTTTTCAACACCTAGACAAAGATTTCCATTCATGCTTACATAGAAGTCGTTTCAGATTAATATGGAGGAAACATTGGGTGGAAATGGCCTTGTAAGGTCAGGAAGCAGTAGCCTGCGGATGAGCAGGAGGAGTTGGGCATCAGCAAGTGATGGGGATGTGTTTAGGAGTAGTAGAAGGGAAGATGATGAAGAGGAGTTGAAATGGGCAGCATTGGAGAGGCTTCCTACATTTGAGAGGATGAGGAAAGGCATTTTGAAGCAAGTTTTGGATGGTGGAAGAGTTAACTATGAAGAGGTTGATATCACAAAACTTGGAAAGCTGGAAAAGAAGCATCTCATGGAGAGAATATTGAAGACTGTTGAAGATGATAATGAGAAATTTCTCTCTAGGCTCAGGGACAGGATTGATAAGTGAGTTCTTTTACTCTCCTTATATCTGTTGGATCCCAAAAGTCCATTTGTTATTTAGAGCATAATTTTTATGTATTAAAATTTTAATTTGAATCTGTATTGGTTTGCGCTTCCAGTTAATGCAAAACTTGACCGGTATGTTTTGTATTTGATTTCTTGATTAGGGTTGGAATTGAGATTCCAAAGATTGAAGTTCGATTTGAGAATTTGTCAGTAGAAGGGGATGCATATATTGGAACCAGAGCACTTCCGACACTACTGAACTCTACCTTGAATGCAGTAGAGGTATTTTAGAGCAGATAAGAGGTTACTCTTTATTTCTAGCATTTTAATTTTAAATTTAGGCTGTGTGCTAGAAAGCCTGGGTAGAAATAAGATTATGGTGGGCCAACTTAGAAATGATTGTGACTTAAAGAAACAATTGCAATCTGGGTACTTATTTGTATTATTTGCGAAACACAACCAAACGAAACTGGAGTAATATGGGTCCCACCGGTCTCACAAATCTGAATCATGTGTGGGGGATAGGCAAGTGCAAGAAGCTTTTCTCCCAAAATATATAGCCAATTTACATTCCAAAAATTCTTGGGTAACGTAGACAACTGCTGTTTGTAGGAGAGAAATGGGAGAATACTTGAATGAGTGGAAAATTAGAATTGTCCTTGAACAAAACAAGTCTAGATAAAATGTGAGTTTTGTCCTTCTATTTCACTCCAACAATTTCTCTGGCTTTCGAATGAAAACATGGCGTTAGCCTAATATCTTCATAGCATATCTGCTACCCCAGTCAACAGGAAAAAAATTTTCTGAAATTAATTTCACTGTTCCTTACATACTGCATGAATTTCATCTTGGTTATTTGTTTAAAATTAAAAAGTGCATATGGTGTCCAAAGTATTTTGAGATGGGAGATCACAAGGTTAAGCCTATTCAACTTATTAAGTGAAGTGTGAAGATATTAAACCTTAATTTTTCCTTTTAATTGCATAGCATTTACATATCTAGTTGAATATGCTTTACAAAATAAGTTGTTTGACTTCTTTGGAAGTGCTGAAAAATGATCTCATTTTATTCTACTTTGAGGTACACAGGGAGTCCTTGGATCAATCAAGCTTTTCCCATCTAAGAAGAGAGTTGTCAAGATACTACAAGATGTGAATGGAATAGTGAAACCATCAAGGTAGACAGTAAAGTCAGCTTTGCAGCACATCCTTTACAAGATTCCTCACACTGCTGCAACCTTTGCTGTGTCTGTAGGCATCAATGATATTTAACCCAATTCACTGGATGAATGACTGAAAGTTCAGTCACAAATTATTTCATGTTGACTCCTTCTGTATATGACAAATTTAGTTTCTTGACAAAAACTATGCTTTGATGTGTCCCATACTCCTATTTTCAAATTATCCCCTATCTTTTTTCTTTTTTGGAATTCTTCAGTTGTCTTATATTTTGTATTTTGCTAACTATATTTGTTTTTTCTATGTTCCTCTCACACTCTCCAAGAATGACATTGCTTCTGGGGCCTCCAGGGTCAGGGAAGACTACACTGCTGAAGGCACTTTCTGGGAAAATGGAGAAGGATTTAAGGGTAAATCATCCTCTTGCTACCTTTTGACACTGACATGCCGATATTTTCCTATCATTTCTTGCTTTTTGAATAATACCTTTATGATAGAAGAAGAGACTCAACTTGAGAATGGCAAGCATATGCATTCCAAACCATTTTCGAAACTGTTCTAGAAATATATATCAGGTCATACAATAAGTTTCCCTTATAAATTCACTTTTGGTGTGATAATGCTGTCAATTACTTGTTCTCTCCTTCATTCCTTTATTTGTTTTGTCAACTCAGTTTTGATTATGTTTATGTATATGCTGTGACTTGGGGATAGTGAGTAGCCGTTTAATCCTCACATCTGAATTATAATCAAGCTCAGTAAGATGAGTTATTCAGGACCTACTTCTAGAATTAACTCTATGAATTAAACTTATCGATAGGTATCTGGAAGAATCACTTACTGTGGTCATGAATTATCAGAGTTTGTTCCTCAAAGAACATGTGCTTACATCAGGCAGCATGATCTTCATCATGGAGAGATGACAGTCAGAGAAACTTTGGACTTTTCTGGACGCTGCTTGGGAGTTGGAACAAGTTATGATCTGCTGGCGGAATTGTCAAGACGAGAAATGCAGGCAGGAATTAAACCAGATCCAGAGATAGATGCTTTCATGAAAGCCACAGCAATGGCAGGTCAAGAAACAAGTCTTGTAACAGATTATGTTCTCAAGGTTGTACTACTCTGTCTGTTTAACTGCTGCCCTTATTCACTAGTAGATCAAGTTTCTAGCAACTAACCTATCAAGAAATGAATAGATTCTTGGATTGGAAATATGTGCTGATACCTTGGCGGGAGATGAGATGAGAAGGGGCATATCTGGGGGTGAAAAGAAGCGATTAACTATTGGTAGGTAAAAGTAGTAAGAAAAACGATTACTTATATTAAGAGATAATCTTAGGGTATAATAAATCTCATGTTTTCATAATTTTTATATAATGCAGCTTTTATACTCTGGATGCAGGCGAAATGTTGGTAGGTCCAGCTGAAGCTTTCTTCATGGATGAAATTTCATCCGGTTTGGATAGTTCCACAACCTTCCAAATTGTCAGGTTTATGAGGCAGATGGTCCACATTATGGATGTTACAATGCTAATCTCTCTTTTGCAACCTGCACCTGAAATATTTGACCTTTTTGATGATATAATCTTACTTTCGGAAGGTCAGATTGTATATGAAGGCCCGCGTGGTAATGTTCTTGAATTTTTCGAGAGTGTGGGCTTTAAATGCCCTGAAAGGAAAGGAGTTGCTGATTTTTTGCAGGAGGTTACTTCCAGAAATGACCAAGAGCAGTACTGGTTCAAAAAGGACAAACCTTACCAGTATATCAGTGTGCCTGAGTTTGTAGATCACTTTAAGAATTACTGCAGCAGTCAAAAGCTTTTTGATGAGCTTCAGATTCCTTATGACCGTAGTAAAATTCATCGTGCTGCTTTGGTAAAGGATAATTATGGGATCTCAAAATGGGAACTATTCCAGGCATGCTTTGCAAGAGAGTGGTTATTGGTGAAACGCAACTCTTTTATTTATATATTTAAGACGACTCAAATTCTGATCATGTCCTTGATTGCTATGACTGTATTTCTAAGAACAGAAATGAAACATGGCCAACTTCAAGATGGGGCAAAATTTTATGGTGCACTGTTCTTCAGTCTCATTAATGTAATGTTCAATGGTGTGGCAGAGCTTGCTATGACTGTTATGAGACTCCCTGTCTTCTTCAAGCAGAGAGATTTCCTGTTTTATCCAGCATGGGCTTTTGCACTGCCTATTTGGATTCTTCGAATCCCTCTTTCTTTTATGGAGTCAGGAATATGGATTGTCCTAACATATTATACCATAGGGTTTGCTCCGTCTGCAAGTAGGTAATAGAATACACTAATATGCTTTCATTTTGGTAAATTATTTTTGCATAGACATATAATCAAGTGAATTGATGATTTTCTCGTTATTTTTTTTAACTTCCAAGTTATAACTAATGTGACTCAAAAATTAACACAGGTTTTTTGGTCAATTTCTGGCTTTCTTCTGTGTGCATCAAATGGCTTTATCTCTTTTTCGCTTCATTGCTGCCATAGGAAGAACACAGATTGTGGCAAACACACTTGGTACCTTTACACTGCTGATTGTATTTGTCCTTGGTGGGTTCATTATTGCCAAAGGTGAGCAGGAGTGCATCTATTTTCCATTTTATGCTCCTTGTTCAATGTAGTGTGAGAATTGCATCATTTGAAAAAGTGTGTATATTTAATTCTTCCTCGACAGATGACATTGAACCATGGATGATTTGGGGCTACTATCTTTCTCCCATGATGTATGGACAGAACGCGATAGCCATTAATGAATTCCTTGACAAAAGATGGAGCGCCGTAAGTTATTTTAAATGTGGAGAGAATTCTTTTTTCTTTTGATTAAACTCTGCATCTTTAGTTTTTCTGTTCCTGCTTGTTTCTCTCTTTTAACAGCCAAATATTTACCCAAGAATTCCTGAGCCAACAGTTGGGAAGGCTCTTCTCAAGGCCAGAGGCATGTTTACTGAAGAATATTGGTACTGGATTTCAATTGGTGCTCTTGTAGGATTTTCTTTGCTTTTCAACCTTTGCTTCATTGCTGCTCTGACCTTTCTGGATCGTAAGTTGCCCTTGCTAATATTTCTTTCAGTTGCGGTTACATGACTTTGCTTCTAACTATGTCAGACTTAAATTGCAGCTTTTAGAGATAACAAATCTATTGTGATGGAGGATGAAGATAAAAGAACAAGAGGGAATAAATTATCTTCTAGTGAACAACTACAAACGAGTACCGAAAGGAGTTCATCTTCAACTGCTAAATTGTTTCAAGGTACTGAGACCTTACCTTTTGAAAATTTCTAGTATAATGTAAACATTTATTTCTTAAGGAATTAGACTTTCATACTGAAATATTTATAATTATGTGAAGTAACCTACATTTAGTATTGAGAAGAAAGAAATTGCTCTGACTTTTAACAAGTCAAGTTAGCCTTTTTCAGAATATGTTGTGTTTAACTTTAATTTTGAGAATATAACATATTAAACTGCTGCTGGAGCTTTACATTTTTTTGCTAAGATGTTGTAATTTATTCCATATCTCTGTTGGTTAAAATATTTTCCTACTTTAATTAGAATTGCATTTGTATAGGAACTGAAATGGCTGCAGGAAGCACTTCGGTTAGCTCAACTGCTAAATCATCAGAGAGTTTAAAAACCAAGAGGGGAATGGTGTTGCCTTTTCAGCCCTTATCACTCGCATTTGATCACATCAATTACTACATCAATATGCCAAAAGTAAATTTCTATACCTTCTTGTCCAATTTTAATTTTCTTCAATTGTTATTCACTCCATAATTTTTATATAATGAATTGCTAAGCAATCGTTATTACATGCCCATTTTCTTATCTATGGGAAATTTCCGGAACAGTAAATGATCATATTTCTGTGATCATTGATGGAACAACAAATGCTGGCATTTCAAATATAAAGAAGCACTGATTTATTAAATGTGCCTAAATTCATTTGATTTTTTTTTTCTCCAGATATCATTTGACAGTAAGCTTAAAAATTTTACAAAATTTATGAATTATGATATCAAAGCGCTAATGTCTTTGAGATGTCTGCATTTTCATATCAGGAAATGAAAAACCAAGGAATCAAAGAGTGTCAACTCCAACTACTAAAAGATGTCAGTGGTGCTTTCAGGCCTGGAGTTTTAACAGCATTAGTTGGTGTCAGTGGTGCTGGAAAAACCACCTTGATGGATGTTCTTGCAGGAAGAAAAACTGGTGGTTTTATTGAAGGAAGCATCAGCATCTCAGGTTATCCGAAGAATCAAGCAACTTTTGCACGGATTAGTGGTTATTGTGAACAAAATGATATACATTCTCCAAATGTTACTGTCTATGAATCTCTTGTGTTTTCTGCTTGGTTGCGTCTTGGTAAGGAGATTAAGAAGGAAACAAAGAAGGTATGTATTCTCATATTAGTTACAAAATATCTTTTGTGTGTCTATAAAAAATATTGTATCTCCGAATTTCCTGATTTGTTAGGCACGAAATATCTGTTTGCCACTAATTGTGGCCCTCGGTATTCCCAGATTTAATAGCACACTAGGTATCGGGTTCTCTATTCTTTTACTTCTAATTTCTCACGAGATTACTGATAGATTTTGTTAGGTTTCAAGGGCGTTTGTGAGAAAAAAAAAAAAATTAGAAACTTATTGGAGGTTGCAGTATTCCCTTTTCATTTTTTTTTTTTTTTCTTTCTGAAATATATCAACATTGAATTACATTTCTTATTAGAAGGCATATAGCTGTTAAAGAGGTGTAAAATCATTATGTGCAAGCAGTTTCATTATTTATATCCAAAAGAAAGATTTCATAAAATTTCATATGGCTTTAAGCCACATAAAGAAATTTTAAAATTATTACCAATAGATTTACTCAAAAGAGTTGTCTCTCTGGATTGCAGATGTTTGTTGATGAAGTGATGGAGCTGGTAGAGCTACGTCCAGTGAGGAATTTTCTAGTAGGCCTTCCTGGCATAGATGGTTTATCAACTGAACAAAGAAAGAGACTCACCATTGCTGTAGAATTGGTTGCCAATCCTTCTATTATCTTTATGGATGAGCCAACGTCTGGTCTTGATGCTAGAGCTGCTGCCATTGTTATGCGTACTGTAAGAAACACAGTGGATACAGGGCGAACTGTTGTCTGCACAATTCATCAACCAAGTATCGATATATTTGAAGCTTTTGATGAGGTATGTTGTGGATATATAAATCAAAAGTTACACCATTCTTGGTCCTTCTTTTAACTGCTTAAGTTTTGAGATCAATTGGTTGTTTATATGGTATCAGTGTCTCTTTAACCAAGTGGTCAAGAGTTCAATTTTTTCCGCCCCTACTCTCCTAATTAAAATGAGGAGTTTTCAAGATTTTAAAATTTTGGTTCTATGATTTTTAAGACATCATACTCACCCTCTTGATATGATCTTGCCTTCAGTTGCTTTTAATGAAAAGAGGAGGGCAAGTCATATATGGCGGTCCTCTTGGTCGACATTCCCAGAATCTTATAGAGTATTTTGAAGTGAGTATGACTTCTTTGCCCGTGTATATATAAGTTCTCAAATTAGCAAGTATCAGAAATTATAAAAATTTGTGCGACCTTTCACAGGCTATTCCAGGGGTTCCTAAGATCAAAGACGGATACAATCCAGCCACCTGGATGTTGGACATCAGTTCTCCGGTCATTGAGTCTCAGCTTGGTGTAGACTTTGCAGAATTATATGCCAAGTCAGAATTGTATCAGTGAGTACTGCTTGGAGCTACATTTCCGGATATTCCTGTCTCTATTTGACTATATTTTATGAAATTATAATGATTGATTTTTGATATTTTCACCATTTTCCAGGAAGAATCAGGAACTTATTAAAGAAATCAGTACACCAGTACCAGGAACGAAGGTCCTTTACTTCCCAACTGAATACTCGCAGCCCTTTTTCGTTCAATGCAAAGCTTGCTTCTGGAAACAGCACTGGTCTTATTGGAGGAACCCTCAGTATAATGCAATCCGGTTCTTCATAACAATAGCTGTTGGTATCATTTTTGGACTCATTTTCTGGAACAAAGGAGATAAAACGTAGGTCTAGAAGCTCTCCTTGTCATAATTTTCCTTCAGCAATACCTTCTAACTCTAATTATTGATACACAACTTTCGCTTCAACTATAATGCAGAAGTATTATCAAGTTCTATTTTGGACAATAAGTGAACCAATTTCAGCCTCTTTAAAATCAGATGATATTGAATTTTTGTATGAATGAAGAAGAGAAGTATTATTGTAAAACTAAGATTTATCAGCATTCTTAGTGTAAAAGCTATCTTTCATGCTCAGAACATGATATCTGCAGGGACAAGGAACAAGACCTGCTAAATCTCATGGGAGCTATATATTCTGCTATTTTGTTCCTTGGATCCACTAACACAGCGGCTGTACAACCAGTTATTGCAATAGAAAGAACAGTCTTCTATCGTGAAAGAGCGGCTGGAATGTACTCAGCTATCCCTTATGCATTTGCTCAGGTATACACATCTGATCCTTTCACTGCATACACAAAACCATGAAGATCTGCTAACTCCAGTGACTGAGAAAATAGAAGCAATTTACAAAAATGTTACTTGCAGGTTGCCTTGGAGATGATTTATGTTGCAATCCAAACTTTTGTCTATACTCTTATCCTTTTCTCGATGATTGGGTTTGCTTGGCAAGCTGGCAAATTCTTCTGGTTCTACTACTTCATTTTCACATCCTTTGTCTATTTAACACTGTATGGGATGATGACGGTAGCTCTGACACCAAACCACCAAATTGCTGCAATTGTGATGTCCTTCTTTCTCAGTTTCTGGAACATGTTCTCCGGTTTCCTTATTGCAAGAACGGTATGTATAGCAAAGCAATAATCAATGTATTTTTTTTGAGTCCAAGGATTTAGCAAAAGAAAAAAGAAAAAAAAAAACGGTCCAAGGAGTAACTAAAGAAAATTTTGCATCCTATATGGCACTGTTCGAGGAATTTTACACACTAAATGCTCCTATTGACATCTACATGCAATACATTGGAACTGACCATTTTGAAGAAGCATTCTTTAGGGTAACACTTATCATTCAATAGGCTTTTATTTCATGTAATATATTGATCATATGTACCATGTAATTGGAAATAATTTAGTCCATTATATAAACATGCAATGAAATTTGATCATTTGAGATTGGTTAGAATCATCATAGGCTGGATTTTCATGTAAGAACAATCAAGTACCATGGTTAAATGCTACTATTGACATCTGCTTGCAATTCATTGCAATTGATCATGTTGAAGAAGCATTCTTTACGGTAAAACTTAACATTCAATTAGCTTTTCCTTTATATTATATACTGATGATATATACCATGTAATCAGAATTAATTTAGTCCATAATTAAAATATACAATGAGAATTTGATCATCTGTATGTCAGACTCATCTTAGGCAATCAAGTAACATAATTACTAAGTTTATACTAGAGCATAAAGACACTTTTTTTATCATGATAAATGTAGCTTAGAGTTTTGATATTCATGTGTTCCATAGGTCTCCATGCTGAGAACAGCTTTTCTTTCTTTATTTTTTTTTTTAAGGAGACATAATTTTCTAAATTCTCAAAAAAGTACTTTTTTTTTTTACTTTGAAAAAATAGTTTTTTGCAGAATAAAAAGCCTCATCGGAAAAAGCTATAGGTTATAAGTACTTCCTAATTTAAAGCTAAATTGAATGATTTACCGTTTTTCACATTTGCAGCAAATTCCAATATGGTGGAGATGGTATTATTGGGCATCACCACCAGCATGGACAATATATGGCGTAGTGACATCCCAAGTTGGTGACAGGAATAGTCCAGTGGAGGTGCCTGGAGAAGCATCCATATCAGTAAAAGTTTACCTTGAGAAGTATGTGGGCTTTGAATATGATTTCCTTGGAGTTGTTGCTGTAGTTCATATTGCTTTTGTCATTCTCTTCCTCCTTGTATTTGCATATGGCATCAAATTCTTTAATTTCCAAAAGAGATAAGTAGCATAGAGGAAAGAAGAATAAAGTGTTCTGCAAAGAATGTTTGCCAGAATTACAAAATGTTTGTATGTAAATACCATTGATATATGAAACAGAACAGTTGTTGCCAAATGCTTTTGAATAACAACAGTTGATTTGAGAGAAATCTGAAATTTGTGAACGGCTTAAGCAAATTGTTTTAACCAAGAACTTCAATTTATACAAAAAAAATACAATCAATTGCCGGTTAATCTTCAATCTTCGTTGACTCTAGCCTAACTTTAAAAGGAAAATAATAACAAATACAATTAGGAATCTTTAACAATGAAACTAAAAACAAATAGAATCAATCTATGTTATTTTCTTAATATATAATCATACACTTTTTCTCAAGCATGTATGTCATATGCACCAAGTTTGTCACATATGCAACTCTTGGATCATGGAGGGATTTTGTGAGCATATCATCTAATTGATAATTGAAGTTTACAAATATGGTGTTAATTTCTTTCGAGACAACTTTCTTCTTGATGAAGTGACAATCGATTTCAATATGTTTGGTCCTTTCATCAGAGATAGGATTATATGCAATATGCGATGCTACTTGATTGTTACAAACAAACTCCATGGGCCCAGATTCATAGTTTTAGCTTCTCAATTAATTATTTTAACCATATAAGTTCACATGTGGCTAAAGCCATGGCTCAATACTCAAACTCTGCACTCGATCTTGTCATTATATTTTGCTTCTTACTTTTTACAATGACTTGAAGTGAAGCAACAATTACTCAGAAAACCTGCCTAATCAACATCAAAGTAGCCAACTATTCGATTGTGCCCCCATACTCGTATAATAGACCTTTATTTGGATTTTCTTTGATATATCTAAGAATTTGAACCACCGCATCCCAACTCCATGTTGATACTCAACCTCTGTGCTTAATCTTGCCATCACATTTTTCGTCTTACTTTTTAAGAAATAAGATTACCTCCAATAAGAATACAATAACCTAAAGTGGATTGTCAATCACTCAAAGAACTTGCCTAATCTGTAAGAACAAAAACATATAACCTAAAGTGGAGCGTCAATCACTCAAAGAACTTGCCTAATCTGTAAGAACAAAAACATATAATCCTATACATGTTTCTAAACATATATGAAACATAAGGATTAAAACTGAAAGCGGAAGCAAAGAC